>JAVDBV010077915.1:0-13110 GCA_032619315.1 Piper longum
CTCAGTCCGACACGGGGCCGTATTATGTATGTAAATTGTATATTGTATCGAATTGTTTTGGAGTAGTGGTAACCGCCCCACAAAAAGGCTACGGTCGGGGTGTGCGGATCACTGCGGATACCTCCTCCGCATTGTTTTGGAGTATAGCGGTATCGCTCCACCGCATATTAAAATGGACATATGGAACTTGTGGAATGTGCTTGACTTGTTTTATCTATTATACTACTTAGTGTTGTAATCACTAACGCGGAATTGCCTCCGCAGGTGTGCAGATACAAAATTAGGTAGGAGAAGCCATTGACTACTAGAGCATGGAGCAAGATAAATATGAGGATTCCATTTTAATTTTATTTGAGTTATAGATGTGGCTATGGGAAATGGTCCTAGACAGTGGGAACCAATATTATATATTGTGGTTTAATTGTTATAATTCAGCAATTTAGTAGTTGTTCAAGTAACACCTCGCCATCTAGGCCCACACAAATATTGTGAAATATGGCGGGTCGTTACAAGAATGGAAGACATTTTCAAATAAGCATCATAACGCTTTAAATATAAATAAATGCATGAAAGTAAATATTTTGTTGAGCTCAAGTGTGTGTAGCGTTTATCTATCATCCCATCAAAGTCGACACAGGATTTATATGACCTACATTTATTATATGAAAACCGTCAAGAACGAATGTTACTTGTCTGAAAAATAACTAATACAATCTGGCAAATGGGTATTCCATTACCCATAAAAACTTATGAAACTTTAAGATATCCTCACACTAGGCGGGAAGCAAACATACTTAAGCAATTGACGGCTCGCATGCATGGCTCAAAATCATATTCATACATACATACAGCGCTTACGGCCTCACACCTTCCATATCACCCGCCACGGTACTCAAGTGGCAAAAGAAACAGTTAAGTTAGTGCCACATATTTTAGAAATGCGTTGCATTATGCAGTGCCATCATACACCGCAGTACCTCATGGTTTGAAGGAAAACTAGTGCGATTCATATATATCTCCATACTGCTCACTCTCTTATTCATTAAATTTATAAAAATGTGCGTACTTATATAAGAGGCTGAAGAAAGAGGCTTTATCATAAATTTCTGGAGCTTAAGTTCGAAAACCAACAAGGGATCTCATCCTTGTAGTTTTATTAAACATGCTAGAAAATACGGCTAAATGACACGACATCGGATGGATCCGATAAAACTCCACCGATGCCATCATACGTATAAAACACGATCAAACTCTCCACGCTAGGAGTCAAGCAGAGAGAGAGAGAGAGTCTTAGGGACCTGTGATCCAAGCTCTAAGCATATCTGCACATCTACGGTGAGCTCAGACTCTGAAGCCTACGTCGGCACTACTAAGTAAAATACTAATGTCTTAATATGATGCATGCTCGTGGTGTGTGCTCATATCATCAATACATTTTAATAAAAAAAGACTACACTAAATAAACATGTAAATCGAACATAATAAAGAAAAAAACTAATAACAAATAATAAATAAATACATACAATCATGAATAAATAGATAGATAATAAATACGTGAAAAAAAGTAAATACTCCAATCATAAAATAATTATATCATATACTATATACGTAAATTGCTAAACACGAGTAAATATTATATATGCTCGTGTTAGTAATCATTTAAACAATTAAATAAATAAATACATAATCATTCTATAAATAAATAAACACTTATTTAATTTTAATTAATCATCAATAATAATAATATCATAGTAATCATTACAGAATACGTAATTAAATACAATTAAATAATAGCATACACACAATGAACAAGTAAATAAATAAATATATATATATATATACAATTTAATAAAAATAATAAGACTAATATTCATATGTAAATATAATATTAATAATATCAAATAATTATGTAAACATTCATCATATATAATACACATATAAATATTAATAAATAAATAAAAATAATGAATAAATAAATAAACAAATAAAGAGAAATAATCATATCATTTAATCATGCTAAATCATGTGAATATGCATCTACACTAATTTTAGGGGTTCTCGAATTACCAAAAATGGTCGAGAAACGACCGAAAACGGGCTAGAACTGAGCTGAACCAGTTCGAACTGAGCTGAACCAGACCAAATCGAAAATGTTGAAGCAACTGAGGCTAGAAAATGGGCTGGGTTCATTGAGCGGACATGTAATGGACAGACAAATTCGGACTAGCGAACTGGCATGATCACATGGACACGACACTAGCAGGTGGATGCAGTCGGAGGCCGGCGGATCGTGAACCAAGCGAACGGGCAAACGGGCAGGATAGAGGGCGGCGATGCCCATTGCCGGAGAATGATTGTTGATAGAGTTAGTCCCAAACCGTAGATCTCAGTGAGGGGAAGCCATCGGGGTGGTCGGATGGGCCGAAGGTGGCTCACTAGTGCTAGAAAACAGCCTATGGGTATATGCAATCGTGAAAGATCGTGGAAGATATAGGAAAATAATATGGTTATGCCAGGGCTAACGTGGATGGCGAGATCTTGCCACTTGGCATGATTTAAATGTCTTACAACTCATGGTCTAGTGGGACTGGCCTATGGGTATATGCAATATACAATGGATGAAAAGTTTGGATCGAGACCATCTGAACTCGAAACTAACTCAAATCTTGAAATTGACTATATAAGTTGGAATTGAGGCAATAAGGGTAAATGGGTCTCGAAACCCTAAACACAAGAAAGATAGGCCCACAAGGGCACAATCTAGTAATCCAAAATTCCTATTCTACATGCAAATGAAATACCCAAAAATCCCAAATGGATGCTAAATGCTGCAGCGGCCTATATTTAGGCCTAAAATCCTGGCTAATATATACAAACAAGTTTATATATCTCAGTGTACACTGATAACTCACGATCTTATCATCTACATCTCGGTCGTGATCAGCCACTCTAACATGCTCATACGGCCATCTATGCCCATACTCATAATCTAAAAACTAGTATGGCTCGAGCTCGCTCGAACTGACTCGAGATTGGCCAAACTAGACAAAAATAAAATCAAGTAAAACCATAAGCCGAAACTGGGGTTTTACACAACTAACCATTGTGGCATAGTTATTTGAAAACTAAAATCATCTTAAAAACAAAGTTTGGTCCTTGTGACCATTTTCCAGATTAGGACCATAACCCGCATATTTGGTACCCATTGATAAACCACTAATGATCAATAGCGTCGTCAATATAGGAGCCATTAGTTAATGATTTTGGTCCTTCCTAAGGGAGATGCCTTAAAACTACATTACGTTTAAAAACTATATTAAAAATTAGTTGTTAAATCTCCGCCTTGTGCTTTGGCATAACAACTTGCGAAGCCTTGTGCCCCACAACATATGCTAAACTAGTGCAACGTAATATAATGTGATAACATGATAAAAACATGTAACGACCCGCCATTTTACACAATATTTTGGACCTAGCTGGCCAAGTGTTACTAAAAAATATAACTAACCCACCCGCCCTAACCATACTGGGTGTTACTTAAATGCTACATAATTTATATTAAAGTAAATAAGTCTAACTCATTAAAATAATCATCCCACAGTCTTGGACCATTTCCCATAGCCGCATTTATAACACAAGAGAGTAAAAAAGAAGTCTGCTTATTATCTGTTCGCCATCTGAGTTGGTAGAAGAACCACCCAGTCATCTCTTAGTCTTTAGTTCCAGCTGCTAACCTACATAGGCAATTCTGTGTTAGTGATTAAAATACTAAGTTGTATAATTAAATAAAACAAGTCCATAAACTCCTTATCATTATCTATATTATTGGCTGTTGGGTCCATTCCAACATGTCCATTTATTGGTTGATGGTTCAGTCCACCATGTCCATTAGTTGGTTGATGGGTCAGTCCACCATGTCCATCTATTGGCTGATGGGTCAGTCCATCATATCCATTACTGGCTGGCGAGTCCAATCTGTCATGTCCGTTATTAGCTGGTGAGTCCAATCCACCATGTCCATAATTGGCTGGCGAGTCTAATCCGCCATGTCCAATTCATTGGCTGATGGGTAATTCCATCATATCCATTACCGGCTGGCGAGTCCAATCTGCCATGTCCGTTATCGGCTGGTGAGTCCAATCCACCATGTCCGTAATTGGCTGGCGAGTCCAATTCACCATGTCCAATTTATTGGTTGATGATTCCAATCCATCATGTCCGTAATTGGCTGGCGAGTCCAATCTGCCATGTCCAATTTATTGGCTGATGGGTTAGTCCATCATGTCCATTACCGGCTGGCGAGTCCAATCCGCCACGTCTGTTATCGGCTGGTGAGTCCCATCCACCATGTCTGTAATTGATTGGCGAGTCCAATCTGCCATGTCCAATTAATTGTATTATGGGTTGTCAGGTTCATTCTAACATGTCCATTATTTGACTAGGAAGGGCGCGGCCCATGCCGAACTAAGTCAATTCCTTGACCCCGGTTGCACTCAGTGCATGGTGGTCAAATATGGGCTTAGGCCGACCACACTGTCCACAAGGGAAAATACAACATTTTAAATAATTATACGGACCTTATTAGCTTGTACGTAATCCCGCAACTGTGATCACGATCCTAATCTGAACGATAACATAAAATTATATATAAGTATAATTTTATTTGCGTAGAAAATGCATACAACTAAATGATTAATATATCTATTAAATTTTGACAATATATAATATGCCACATTAAATAATTTAATTATGAACCGGAATAAATTATTATTATTTGTATCATCCTAATTTAAGAATATCAATAATACAATTATTTGTAATTTATTTAATTCAATAAGGTTCAACCCTTCTTTATTTAATTATGTTATTTCGTAATTTCTACACGGTTATATTTTATTAACCCATTCTTCTACCTTATTAATTTGTTATTAAAATAATTGTTTTATTTACCAAATATAAATTTAATATGGTAAAGGTGATATATTTATTTTATTTATTATTTATAACCCTCCAATTTAATTTAATCGCTCGTAATAAGCCGATTAATTATTGACCGTTTATTATGATCGTATTTTATTATTTATGGCAATTTCGTATAAATTTTTTATTTTTTTAGCCACTTAACTTGTACCTCATTAGATTAATTATTTTTAAAGATTTATTAAGAGTTGATATTATTTTTAACTCGAACCGTGTCGAGTCAACCCGTATTTAGAAGTTTGCCATCTTCTTCTTTTCCGATGTTCTTCTCTTATCCACACCTTCATCTTGGCACAAAAACCAGTACCGTCGTCTTCTCCTTCAATCCAAATCAGACCACAACTCCTATCTACCCTAGCAATCTAATTGGAACCCCAAAGATCCAAGCTTTATCGCAGCTATCAATGGAGAACCGGATTGCACCCTACATGGCAACCGACCAGCATCCATGGCGACCTCGACCTGCTGCTATTGCGGCCCGGACCTGCTCCCATGGCGACTCCAACGTGGCCAGCAGCACCGCCCCAATACCCCCCTCCTTCCTGCACAACGACCCAACCCAAAAAGAAAAGGAACGCCACCCCGCTACTGCAAACCAGTAGGACGTGCTACCCTCCTTCATCACTTCTTGCAACTCTGACCAATTCAGAGATTCACTACTTAAGGCCGTCATCAACCTGGAAGGATCAGCCTCTTTTGGACGTTGTTGGGAGTAGGGTTATTCTGTCCCACGTCAACATGTTTGCTGCCATGAATTTGTGACACAATTGCCATGACGTTGCTGCTGTAATTGATCAACAAACGATCATGAATTGCTGCACGACAGCAATTTGCATTCATGGACGAACTTCTATTTTTTTCCTAGTTTAATTCTTTTCTTGTTGATTTCAGATTTTAGTTTCCATGATTATCAACTTATTATCAATTTTAACATATGTATGCATGAAAGCTAAGAAGAAAATAGAGGAAAATACCTGAGCAAGGAGGAAGCCGGCATCTGTCAAAAAGAAAATAATGTGAATGACGCCCCCCCTTCTCGTTATATAATGAAATGATGGCTAGGGTACGTTAAAACCCCCTTCACCCGTATTTCACTTAGCTGGGTAAACGGGTAAATGACACGATTCACTTAACTGGTTAAACTGGTAAATGATACGTTTCTCTTAACCGGGTAAATAATAATAAACTAGGTAGCGGGTATATAATTTAAATGGAAATATTAATTTTCCAACGTCCGATCCTACCGCGTCGAATATATATATATATATATATATATATATTATTTTTTATTTTCGAGTCTTCACAAAACATAAAACAATTATTTAATCCATCTAATTATGTATAAATATAGATGATCTGAAAATTCCCCAAATACGAATAAACATGGATGTGGATTATCACCTTAGCTATGTTTAATGTCGTTTGATGGCCCTCCTAGTCTGAACAATGATATATTATTATATAAGCGCACGGTCTAGCTTACCCACGACCACATGATATGACGTGACATGACATGGACAAGAAGTTCATATAACATGGAAACAATACCTATAACATGCATACTACATCATACAAGCATCATACAATGTTTAACTATTCATAAACATAGCAAACATCACATTAATAATGCATGAAGAGAAAACCCCAACTTTAGAAACAAAGATCTCCCGGATACTTTTCCAAACCATCTGAAATTAAATAGGTAGAAACTAAAGATCGTGAAGGTCGTAACATAAAAAGAATCATTTGATTTCGAGTTCTACAACAAAAGTTATTACCATTTTAAGATAGACACACTTCTTGGGAAAATTAGGGTTTACAAATGTCGCTGCAACTCACGGCTACGACACTAAAATTCTCTATGTTTGAGCACCACAACACTCAGTTGCGATGGCCTAACTTGTTTTCCATGTATCTCCAATTTTTATTTGATATTAGTGAAACAAAATTTGGGTTTTCAAACTTTCTGAGCATTAAATCATGGGTTATAAGAGATTTTTAATCCATGATGATTGACCCTATATTCTCCTAATTTCTTAAGGTGTGTTAACAACATATAATTCATACACATTTTTTTCATCATGCAGGCATTCCTAATACATTGTTCTATCCTATGAATTGCTCAATTATCATGTTAACCTCTTGCCTAAACATCAACACATGACATCAAAGTCAATTATAATTGAGTTCTAACTCATAACAACAATTTTATGTTATTCTTCCATGAAACTTGAATAAAATCATAAACTTGCAAGCAATTCATTCATAATTTGACCTAACAATCAATAAAACATGATGATTCATAGTATACATGCATGAACTCCATAAAATTAACTTCTACGTTTTAATTACTAACTTTTAACCTCTTAATTTCTCCTAAAACACAAGCCGTAGTGCTCTTTTTTTGCAAAACTAGGTAGAGCATGATCCAAATTTTCCAAAACTTGAAGAAAGGGTTGGAACACGTTTTTTCCGTAAAGGAACCAAGGAAGAGGCTATGGAGAGGGAGGAACATTGCTACCACAAGGAGGAAGTGATAAGTCAATGTGAATAAAGGTACAATTTAAGTGCAAGACCACTTTAAACTAGTTTAGCCCCAATTAGATTAACCTACCGGTTAATGTTAAGTACTTAACCTGGCGTTAATTCTATCTTTGTCATAATGGATACCTTGTTGGTGATATGAACTTGGTTCACATGTGACCGTATCCAACTTATTCACTAGAGCTTTTCCCTTTTGCCTGGTTACTTTTTAGTTTATTTAACTGATTAAACATTTGTGAATAGGTTCTTTAACATTTATTTCATTCAAATAAATATCTTCTTTACATTGTATAATCCTATTCTTTCTAATAGACCAAGAGTTCAGTCAAGACTATTTGTCCAAAAGAAATATCTTATCCATGTACCATGTTTTGGATTTTTCCTCGTTTATCCATTGTCTTATAAAAATCATAACTCTCACTACAAAACTCCAATTGTTGTGATTCTTATTTTGTTCGATTCCTTAGAGAGTCGTGTTATTCCTCTGAAGTTTTGAACTTTTTAATCTATCAAAATTACAAAATTTAGGATTTTTACAAGTAATACACTTTACCCTCCTTAAAGAAAATTTCATTAAAATTTTTCTTCATCAGAGTAAAGTAATTCTTACAAGTAATACACTTTATCTCCTTGGGAGTCATTCTAGGTATAGGAGTAATCTTACCTGAAGGTTTCATAGATAACTCCTGATTCCATCAAAAGTGGTGAGTTTGGTAACCATCTATGGAATTACTACTGTCATCTATTTCTTCAGCACTTAACTACATCTCAAAACTTACTGTAGTAGAGGAAATGACTATTGAAAGCCCACAACTACATGGTGGCCATTTTAACTTTAGGAGAATTTGTTCCTAATAGGGTCCTAAATAACTCCTTTTTCTTGTTCCATCAAAAGGATTCATCACCACCATCCCTAATATAACATGAAAACGTGTTTAAAACATAAAACAATCACTTAATTTGTCTAACTACGTATAAACCTAGAGGATTTTAAAACTTTCCAAATGAGAATAGGCACATACCTAGATTGTCGCTTTTTCTATATTCAATGTCGCTTGATGATCCTCCGAGACTGAATAATAATATATGACTATATTAACATCCGATCAAGCTTACCCATGCCTACATGATATGATGTGATATTACATGGACATGATGCTCATATAACATCAAGACAACAAATATGACATGCATACTACATCATACAAGCATCATATAATATTTAACTATTCATAAACATAGCCAACATCATATCAATAAAGCATGGAGATAAACCCCTCACTTTAGAACTACATATCTCCCAGGATGCTTTTCCAAATCTTCTAAAATTGAATAGTTAGAAACTATACATCATGACACCAAATTCTATGCATTAGAGAGCCAAGCCATTCCACTACGATACCCAAACTTGTATTTCTCGTATCTCCTTCAAACTTTTTGATCACTAAATCATGGGTTATAGAATATTTTTAATCCATTATTATTTATCCTACATTCTCATTGCTTTTTTTAGGTGTTTAAACAACTTATAATTTATAATTTCATTTTAGTTATGCAACAATTCATGCAAACAATCATAATTCCTTGATCTATCTTATGAATTGCTTAATTATTATGTTAACCTCCTGTTTAAACATCAAAACATGACATCAAAATCAATCATAATTGAGTTCTTATTCATTAACTACAGTTTTATGTTATTCTTTCATGAAACTTGAATAAAAGCATAAACTTGCAAGTAATTCATTCATAATTTGATCCAACAATCAATAAAACATAATGATTCATGATATGCATGCATGAACTCCATAAAATTAACATCTAGGTTTTAATTACTAACCTTTAACCACATTAATTTCTCCTAAAACACAAGTTGTAGTGCTATTTTTTGCAAAACTAGTTAGAACATGATTCAAACTTGCCAAAACGTGAAGGAAGGGTTGGATCACATTTTCACCACAAAGGAACCAATGAAGAGGCAAGGGAGAGGGGGTAACGTTGCAACCAGAAGGACTAAGTGAGAAGTTGACATGAATAGGAGAAGGGACCCTCTCTTTTGGTCCTTATATACCCTCTTACTCATCATAGATCCAATCCCTCACTTACCCCGAGGAGAAAATTACTAAAGAGCTTCTACCCATTTACTTAAACCCTTGACCATCTAAGCAACTAACACTCCAAACGAACACTGCCTGAGTGGATTCATGTGTAGGTCAAATAAGCATCCAACCAATCCATATATATAAACAGGGTTGTAAATGATCGCCCGAAGACCTTATTCACCATATAAGAAAAATAGTTGAATTAACCGAACCGACTTTAAATATAAATCATGACGACATAAAGATCTTCCATAACATATTGACCGAATGAACAGAATCTTATTTAATTAAATTATATAATTATAAAACTTATCTCTACCTCAATATCGTTCTTGCAACTTTTAATTGTTAAAAGTATCAATGTGATGAATTTACTTAATTTAGATTATTTATTTATTAATTTCATAATCTCTAATATTAGATTAATTTAGTTTGAATGGTATGGAAAATTTTATATTTTATGGATAGGAAAATATTTAGATAACTTAATTTTAAGCCAAGATAATAAAGTTAGGTTTAGGATACATAAATTTTTATCAATTTAGTTATATTTTAACCGTTTAATCGATGACAAAAATGTGAAAACTTGTGTAGTGGCCCAATTAATATAAATTGATGGGCTTAGTCATTTTTCAAAAATGATTAATCAAATTAAAAATCTTAAGCATATCCATACTAACATATTAGATCTTACTCCGGTAGGTATTTAATGTGATACTAAGTTAACATTTTAGGTATATTACATTTTATACACCTTAAGGAAATTTTGTCCTACAAATTCCTTTCTTTTGACTTTTAAAATTTTATTGTCTATATAACATAGTCATGTGTTCGCTCTAATACTACCTACCGTGTTCACTTTGATGCCACTTGTAATGACTAGTTTAGTACACATTGATGGGCTTAGTTATCTCTTTAAAAATAATTAATTAAATTAGAGATCCTGAAAACATCTTAAATAATATATTCGAACTTTACCTAATGGGTATTAGATGTAGGAATAATTAACTTTTTTGGAGATATTACAACTTTGTTATAGTAGAACCTTATAAATTTGATTAATGATTTAGTTACAGTAAAAGTTTTAAGTAAAAAATGATTATGGTAATGCTATCGACTGAACGGTAACCAACTATTTACAGTCCTAGTAAGAATCATCAGATAATATTATGGAAACAGTAGATAATATGACACCAACTTTTATGAGTGTTTCAGCTGATATATTGTGTATAAATTAAGTTATTAACATGTTGGTGGGTACAATTTTCTTATATATTGTAGTTTAATGTGAGTTCCTCAGCAATAATAAAGTTGTTAGGGTTTCCAATTCTAAAATGGGCTCAGAAAGAGCTAATTATCACCCAAGCAGCTTGCCAAGTAATTTCCAGCCGGCGTCTATACTGGCAATCGGCACCTCAGTACCACCCACGGTGGTGAAGCAGAGCACCTTCCCCGACGTGTACTTCAACCTCACCGACAGCAACCATTTGCCCGAGCTCAAGAACAAGTTCAAAAGAATCTGTATTTATATCAAAACTTTAAAGTCACAATTCGATTTATAACTATTTCAAGGCAAAGTGTTTGGGATCCATAATTAATTGATCTTTGTACACAAGTGCAACCAATTTAAGGTGTCCTGGTGTGTATTTTTTATTTTTTTAACTAGCAAAGGAAATATTTGAGTTAATAGTTGGGTTTGTAATCGCAGTCTGCCCTGGCATGATTCTTGAAAGGGTGACCTCTGGTGTCCATGGCTCAATATTATGGTGCGGTGAACTGGAGAGAGGGGGAGAGGGGGTTGGCTGGAATCGGCTGGGCAGACCAGACCTGCTGATGGATGGTCTTTGGTGAAGGGGTGGAGGTGGTGTTTGGGTTGGAGGTAGAGAGGATGTGGAAATAATCCCATATCTATTAACCCCCTTTATGCTTCCATTTTTAGTATATTTAATTTCATTTAATTAACTCTTGGCCAACTTATGGCTTCCCTTCCTTGAAGGTTTCTCATGGTTAAGGATGGGTTCAGGCCAGATATAGCTATATCTATATCTGATCTAACGGTGAAATTTCGAACCCGAATCCAAAGATTATATCTATTTCATCTACCATACGCGTAACATGCATGACCGAGTAGAGTTTTATATTCAGAACCGGACAGTTCCACTGTTATTTTTAGTAGAGTCAGTTTCCAAAAATGCATGCTGAGCCGAGGCCGACCTTGTGTAATGAGACATGAGAGTACCCAATATATAATAATAGTATCAATAAGACAATAGCACAATGAGTTATCAGAGTATATAAGAGTACGCCAAGTTTTTTTTTATTTTTAGAAGACCGTATGATTAGAATTAGTCGTTTATTGCGTTAGGATAAGGTAGTTATTATTCATGCGTGGGTTATTAGGTTTAGAACATATCATTCGAGTTAGGACATTATTATTTTACTTTATGATATTTATTAGATTTTATTTTATATTTTTCAAAATTTGTTTATTAGTATTGACTCTAGTCAGGATCGTCTCAAGCTTAATTTACGAAACTAACATTGCCTTATTCTTCCCTATTATTCCCTTTCCCCCAATGACCACTTCCACCATACGCCTCCCCTGCCTCACCTCGACGCCGAAGACCATTGCCTCCAGTAGCCCCGTGGCTGACAGGCCATGCCGCAATTACCCTTCCCTTACTTCTCCCCCTTCTTCCTCTTCTCCTACCCTTGTTCACTGCCGCCACCCTGCTTTCTTTTCGTTGAGCATCATTGGTAGAGTACCTCCATCCTGCCCATTTCCAGTTGCCACCATAGGCGCACAGCTGTTGCCTCGCAGCAGCCGGCCAGTCCCTCCCTGATAGACCCCTTTCTCCCCATCCCTTTCCCTCCTTTCCCCTAGCCTTCCTCCTACCATGTTCTCCCTTCCTCCCTATCATGCTCTACCACCGGTAGCAGCAGCTCTGCCGCCGGCCATGTACTTGTAAAACCCCATTTTTGGGTTAGGGTTTTACCCGATTTAAGTTTTCCCTATTTGGGTCAGTATCGAGTTGGTTTGAGCGAGATCGAACCAAACTAGTTTCAGATTATGAGTATGGGCCTAAATGGCCGTATGAACATGTTATGGAGGCTGAGTATGCCCGACATGCAAATTATAAGATCACGAGTTATCAATGTATGCTCAGGTATACGGATTTGTTTCTATGTGTTAGACAGGATTTTAGGCCTAGATTTAGGCCGTTACGGCGTTTAGTATCCGTTTGGGATTTTATAGGTACATCATTTGCATACATCATAGGAATTTTAGATCACTCGGTTTATGCCCCTGTGGGCCCAGTTTGATTGAGTTCAATATTCGAGGCCCATTTAGCCTTATTACTTCGATTCCCTCCGATAGAGTCAATTTGAGGACTCGAGTCAGTTTCGATTTCGGACGGTCTCGATCCGAACTAGCCGTCATATCTATAGTGCGTGTACCCATATGTGGGCCCCACTAGTCCAC
>JAVDBV010077916.1:0-16953 GCA_032619315.1 Piper longum
CCCAAAGAATTTATGCATTTGCAACCATGCATGTAAGAGTTCTAATGTAAAAGAACTAAGAAGAGGTAGGAAATACTTACACAACAATGGAAAGGCACCGGAGAGAAGGCAAGGAGGAGTGGACTGCTATGGGCAAATTTTCTCTTCCTTTTCCTTTTTCTCTCCTCCCCTATTCCATGACCCCCTCCTCCTATATATATACGCTTCAATGTGTTCCTCAATTAAATTCACATATCTATTCATGTATAGGTATTTCCTAGGTTCAACGAGTCCCTCAATTAAATTCTCTCATCTATTCATGTATAGGTATTCCCTAGATTCAACAAGCTCATTTATTAAACTCTCACATCTATTCATGTATAGGTATTCCCTAGGTTCAACAAGTTCCTTTATTAAACTCTCACATCTATTCATGTATAGGTATTCCCTAGGTTAGGTTCGTCTTTCCTAATGCCAGAGTTTGGCCTTTAGTCTGGGTTCGTCTTATCTAAAGTTAGAGTTGGCTTTACGTTGAACCTTGTCCGGTCTACTTGATAACCGACCATATCGATTCATCAAAAATAATATTTCACTATATTTTGGTTCGAGTCTTAAAAAAATAAATAAATTTATTTGTTTATTTAATTTTTTTTCACGGTTCTTACAGTGCTCATATTATCAATACATCCAAAAATAAATAAAACAATGCTAACAACCTAGAAATAAATAAGTGGCACATAAATCAAGACATTATAATAGTAATTAATTAATTTATAAATAGTCAAGAAATACACTCATACATAATTAGATAAATAATAAATAAATGAGCATAATGAATAATCTAATAATAAAATAATAATATAATTATAATGTATAAATAAATAGCTAAACACGAGTAATATTATAGATATACTCGTGTTAGTAAGCATATGGCTAATTAAATAAATGAATAAGTAAATAAATAATAAAATTATAATTCAATAAATAAATAACAATTAGTTAATATTCATTAATCATGAATAATAATATCATATTTATACAATACGAGAATGCATAATTAAATACAATAATTAATAATATACAAGCGAACATACAAAAAGATAAATAAATAAATACAATTTAATTAACATAAATTTGGTTAATATGAATAAGTATATATATCATTATTAATTATAAATAACAATAAATATATAAATAATATTAATTATTCATGAAGATATTATTTTTAATATTAAATATACGACCATACGAAGTACATATGTATAAATAATAACACGAGTAAGAAAATAATTAATCATCAATTAATTAATTAATTAAAATAGATAAACATGAACAAAAATAATACCTATGAATAAATACATTATCAATTACAATAATTAGTCACGTAATCATTCCTCATAGTCAATAAATATATAAATAATAACAAATTAATAATCATGAATAAATAAATAATAAATAAAATAAATAATAAATAAATAAAAATATTCATAACATCCAAACATGCTAATCAATGTGAATATGCATCTTAACTTATGAAAAGGTTCTCAAATTACCAAAAATGGTCAAGAAACAGATGAATACGAGTTGAAGTGGACCGAACCAGACCAAACTGAATTGTCTGAAGCAACCCGGCTGAAAATGGGCCGGGTTGGCTAGGCGGACCTAAACTGGATTGGCTGACTCGGCCATGATAAGGCGAATGCGACATGGGCAAACAGACTCGGGTAGACGAACGCGGTCACCACTAGGTGGACACGATTGTGGGCAAACAGAGTAGGCACAGATAATGGGTAAACGGGCTGAACAGGGGCGGCAGTGCCCATCGCCGGAGAACGTCGACAAAGGTGCGGCTGGTGGCGTCGGTGGTCGCTATTGAGAGAGGGCGCGATGGGTAAGGTGTTGGTGGTGACGATCGACAGAGTTCGGCCACGGACTGGCTGGAAATCGGCCATAGGGAATCGTCATCGTGGGTGGCGGCTCGTCAGTGGCGATCATAGCCACGATGATGGTCATGGGTGGTCTCAAAATGTAGATCTAGATGAGAAGTGTCAGACCGGCCGGTGGTGGCTTGCCGACGCCGGAAAGTAGCCCAAACGGTGGAGGCGGCAGCGTAAACTGGCTCTAAAAACTCTGTCGTAGGCGGCGACTGCGACGGTTCTGGTGGTCGTGAGTGGTACGACTAGAAAGCTGGCCACAAGGTGGTCATTGGGGCGCCGGTCCGGTGGCTGGGGATGAGACGGAGACTCGCCAAAGGTGAGTCGAAGTGGAAGCAGCGTTAACACGAATCATGGATGACGCGAGTAAGGAGGAAGGATACCCAAGTGAGGAAGAAGCCGGTTACGGAAGAGGAGAAGAAGATGAGAGAATGAGATAAGGGTGAAGCCCCCTCACAAATTATATAATGAAACGATGGCTAGGGTATGTGAAAAATACCCTAACACCCGTAATTTATTTAATCGGGTAACTGGGTAACGAATAAAATATAATATTTAACGGGGTAGTGGGAAACTAATTTAAATTGAAATATTAATTTTCCAATGTACGATCCTACCACGTCAAATATTTATTTTTTATTATTATTTATTTGTGTTTTTTTCGGGTCTTCACACCACCCCTATATTTGGCTCTTGAGTGTCACGTTTAATCATGTTTTAAACAATAGGGTAGTGTCAGCAACATTTTTATCGGATCCCTCTGATATCGGGTCATTTAGTCGCATTTTATCGTAAGTTTAATAAATATAAGGATGAGATCTCTTCTTGGTTTTCAAACGGAAGCTCCAGAAATATATGATATAAGCCTTTTCCCTAAGTCTATTATATAAATACGTATGTTTTTATGGATTTTATGAATAAGAGAGTGAGCGGTATAGAGATACATAGATTGCACCAGTACCCCTTCTACCCTTAAGTGGTATAATGTATGTATGGAATTACGAATGCAACACATTTTTCGAAAATTGTGATAAATTGGTTCCGAGCTACATGGGTACTATGGTGGGTGATATATAGAAGATGGTTCGGCGTAAGCGATATATAAATGTTTATATGTATGTAAGATGTAACGACTCGGCCCAAACTGCAACATAATGGGCCTAAGTCATTTCATTAAAATGGTTAACCCAAGTTAAAGATCTATAATCCATTCCTAATAAACAGGATCTTAGGTATTAGATGTGGGACTAAGTTGAAGGATTTTATAATCCACCCATTTTAGGAAATTTTATCTCCAAAATTCCTACATTTGGCTTGTTGCTAGCCCCAGCCCACAATTTCTTTGGCCCGTGATAGGCAGCCTACCAAACGTCCATAGTCCAGCCCATCATCTAATACGAAACAAAGTTGCTCTGATACCATTTGTAACAACCCGGCCCAAAGTGCAACGTAATGGGCCTAAGTCATTTTTTTAAAAGTGTTAGCCCAAGTTAAAGATTTATAATTCATTCTCACTTATAAATATGATCTTAGCCCGGTAGGTATTAGATGTGGGACTAAATTGAGGGATTTTACAATCCACCCATCTTAGAAAATTCCATCCCCGAAATTCCTACACTTGGCCCATTGCTAGCCCCAGCCCACGACTTCTTTGGCCCATGACCGGCAGCCTGGAAAATGTCCTTAGTCCATCCTACCATTTAATATAGAACAAGGTTTGCTCTGATACCATTTGTAACAACCTGACCATAAGTCTAATGTAATAGCCTAATTCATTTCTTTAAAAGGGTTAACCCAAGTTAAAAGGGTTAGTCCCTCAATTTAGTCCCACATCTAATACCTACTGGGCTAAGATCCTATTTATAAGGTGGAATATATTATAGATCTTTAACTTGGGTTAACCCTTTTAAAGAAATGACTTAGGCCCATTACATTGGACTTTGGGTCGGGTTGTTACAAATGGTATCAGAGCCAACCTTGTTCTATATTAGATGGTGAGCTGGACAAGAGACATTTACTAGGTTGCCGGTCACGGGCCAAAGAAGTCATGGGCTGGGGCTAGCAATGGGCCAAGTGTAGGAATTTTGAGGACAAAATTTTCTAAGATGGGTGGATTGTAAAATCCTTAAATTTAGTCCTACATCTAATACCTAACGGGCTAAGATCCTGTTTATAAGTGGGAATGAATTATATATCTTTAACTTGGGTTAACCATTTTAAATAAATGACTTAGGCCCATTATATTACACTTTGGGCCGGCTCGGTACAAATGGTATCAGAGCCACCCTAGTTCCGTATTAGATGGTGGGCTAGATTCAAAGTGCCAAAAAAGAAAGCATTGGCCCCACTCCTATATCTTGTATGGACTAGGGATGTTTGCTAGGCTGCCGGTCACGGGTCAAAAAAGTCATGGGCTGGGGCTAGCAATGGGCTAAGTGTAGGAATTTCGGGGACAAAATTTCCTAAGATGGGTGGATTATAAAATCTTTCAATTTAATCCTACATCTAATACTTATCGGGCTAAGATCCTATTTATAAGTGGGAATGGATTATAGATCTTTAACTTAGGTTAACCATTTGAAAGAAATAACTTAGGCCTATTATGTTACACTTTGGGTCGGGTCATTACATAAGATGTCACTTTGTAGGCAATTATAGTATGATATCTGGCTGCATTGGCTTTCTCTTACCACCATGTATGATTTTGTGGCGTTTAGATACTCATTTGTCAGTAATGCTATTTTCCTAGTCTCTACAGGACAATTAATCAATTCTTTGATTACTTATATTTTTCTCTAGTATTTATAAGTAATTAGTCTTTTGACTGGCATAGGCGGACAAATTGAAAAGGTCATGGCGGGGCATTTCATGTTGTATTTGTATTAATTACCAAATTGATGTAATATAAAATTGAGATGTAATATGTTACGAAATAAGCCATAAAGTTATATGAAATTGCATGATTCGAGATAAGTTAATTGATTGTTATTGTGCACGCATGTTTTATATATCATTACATTATTATTATGACACACTTTGGGGCATTCTAACCATCGTCTGTAGAGTATAAGCTTCAAAGTCCCAGAACACAATGAAAAGCTTACCAAGTACCCGAAACATATTTCTTGTAACTGTGTGCATGTCATAAAGAAACAAGGGTAGGAGGACCATATGGTTCACACCGCTTGAAGACCCATGTGAAGTCCGAGTGTTAGGGTTTGAATCCATAGCATCCGATGATCATGTGTTTAATTATTTTATAATTTTCTCGTACATGTCGGATATATAGAATAGATAATTGTGACCATTGTTTAAATTCTTCTCATTCATTTGCAACTAAGAAATTAAAAAATATAACGAATCGCTTGAACTGAGTAGTAAGAAAATGTTCATGTCACAACATGTAACCTCAAAACTGTAGTGGGGGTGCACCTTATCTACATTTGAGAGTGATCATCAGTAATTTTTAAGTCACCACTCATAGTCGTAGGGGAGGTTTGCCTTTGTTGTGGCTAAGGGTGATTATATAATATCCTTAAGTTTAAAAGTCTTATTATGCTAGTATGAATCATCATGCATATGTAATGAAATCATGTAAGGTTACTCGTCTTAAGCCTTCTCGAGAGTTAAGATCTGTTTTCATAAAATTTGTACGAGAGTAATCCAACAAATAATTTTTCAATTTATAAAATTGTACTTTGGTCTACTCCGAGGCCGAACAATGGGGTGTTACAGTAACTTTTATAAGCTAATATGTAAGGTGTAATATATCTTAAATTTCTCCTTGTATAAAATACCCTTATTTAAATTGAAATTTACTTAAAAAAAAAAGCCCGGGCGACCACCGGGAACTTAGGATAGCCTAGCTAGGGGTGCTCGGGGCTCGATTGAGCTCAAACTAGCTAGATGATCAACTCGCGGTTTTGTTATGACATCTTATTATGATATAAGAGCTGCTCGAAATGCCATGAGAGCTCTTCTAAACAAAGCATTGAGGGGTCGAAACCTCGATATATACTTTTTCTATCCCCAAGGTACCGTTATTTCTACTCTTCCTTTCTTGTCATTGCGGTTGTAAACTTTACATACATTTCTAACATCAAGTCTTTCAGGATAACCCTTCGGAGAAAGATATCAACCAATGTACCCTCGTTGTATTCAATCTTGATACTTCAGTTTCAAATGATTAACTCCACAAACTTTTCGGTGTTTATGTTGAAATAAAAGAGGTCAGTTGGTCGGCCTTTAATCTATTCTTAAGAGTAATTTTATTCAACTTATTGTTGCTACTTTTATTATTGGCAATAGGTTTACAGTATTTTTATTTCAGCATTTCGCTTCCAAATTTTTCTGTGGAGTTGGAGCAGGAGCAATCCACAGCAAGGAACTCCTGGAAACTCATTGGCTGGATGTATGGTATGGGAATGCAATTACAGTACTTGAATAATAGAGGACGTTAAATAACTTTCTGATAGCTAAACTCATAATTATTCTTTCGGCGCCATTCTCAATTGGTGCGTTGACCTCCAGTGGTCTAGACGATGGGCCTGTCTCAGGTCTGCATTCATCATCACCGGGATCTCTAGGCCAATTCACAGATAACGGTTTCCTTGGTCACTCTCTTAGTGTTCCTCACAGCATTTCTGGTCAATCTGGTGTGAAGGACGCCAGCTCTCCAGGGCATATAAATTTTGGCTTCCAAAGCATGACCAATTTTCATCCTTATTCCTTTCCTGCTTACAGTGATAATCAATCAAATGGTAGTCTGAACTTTAATTCTCCTAGCACCGTAGCCTCTGGAATTAGTGCTCTTGTTTAATCTTTTATTTATCCTGATTCATTAGGAAGTATGGGTTTATCTGGAAACTCCCATAGCATGTTTTCTCATGTTGGTGGAAATGGTTTGGGCCATCCTCCCATGTTGTCCCCAAGTAATTGGCTGTCTTCTTACGGTTTTTTTTTATTGTTTATTAGTTTTTATAATTTGTGCACGTCCCAATGTGTCTTGGCAGGTACACATCAAAGATGCATTTAGCTGCCATAGATGAACGTCACCGAGGAACTTATGACTTTATCTATTTGCCTATTGACTTCAAGGCAAGTAATTGTTTCCTCATCTTGTACTGATTTTTAGAGACTATTAGTGAATTGACAGTTTTTTGAGTGCTGGTTGGCAAAATAAATGCAACGTGGGGTATGCTTTCAAAAACATGATAGACACTATGCACATTGATCCGTTCTATGAGGTTTCCTTCCATTTTTTTATATTATCGTTTTAAAATTGTATTAGATGTTTGCACTAAGTGTATCATATTTTGAAAAGTGACCATATATCAATCAAAAAATACATGTTCAGTCTTTTAATGGCAAAAAATGGGAGAAATTTAATAGCGAAAATGTAGCATCTCTAGCTTATGCTTGTATCCAGGGTAAAGCTGCATTCATTGCACATTTTCAAAACTCAAGCTTGATGAATGAGGATAAGCGTTGCCGCCCTATTTTATTTGAAAGTTGGTGCTAAATGAGATAAAGATTCAATAGGTTTTTTCTTAGGGAGCATGTTGTAACATAAAAGGAAGAGTTGTCGGGATCGTCTAGTTGCTTTTGTGTGGGAAGCCTTTTGATTTTGGGACCAAAATGTGTAAACGGAAGAGGTCGTACCAGATGTCTGATTCAAGATGCTGACGAGAGAGGAAACAGGTGTACAGGGCTTGGCTTGCGTATGAGAAAGCATCGTGGATGACTGTTCCTTTTGCACCGCGGTTGAAAAGGGCTTTCATGTATTTTTTTTCCCGTTTCCTCCCCATTTTTTTGTCTTATTGAAGCCAATTTAGTTATTTGTCTGCTTTATTGAAGAGAAATCCTCGACTGTGTTCATACCGTTTGAAAGTTGTATTTTGTGGAGAATTCTAACAACTGAAACATTGGGTCGCCCTTTTTTTTTAATCTGATTGTCATTTAATGGTGGATCAAGTATCATATTTATTGTCGAATTCAATTCCTTTTCTTAATTCCCCAATACAATGGCGGGTGAATCATAATTGTGCGCATATGGAAATTGAATTCCACAATACAATACTTTCATGCTTGCAACTTCACACACCCAGGGAACATGGAAAAAAATTTCTTATGCACCTCACTAACCCCCCTTTAATTTTTTTATCAATCGCCAGCCTCTGACAGGGCCCCCAAAGCAGTCTTCCCCGAGCCAATAAAAAATTTTCTTTTGAACTATTTACTCGACCATTTAATGCCCTAATCCTTTTTTCTCTTTCTCCGAGTTATATACCGTGGATAAAAAAAAGTTATATGCGGTGCAACATAAGAGGCTTGTATCATGACCGAACAGAGAAGAAATAAGAGGGCAATGATATGAGTTGCCTCATATGTATTAGTCTCATAGGAACCAGTTAAAGAATTTACTAAGAATCTTCTCTTGTGTGGGAATCGTGTTTTCACCATATATCAATTCTGCAGTCCTTTTTTTACTGCAGTTTTCTGTTTCCACAAGTAGCTAACCAGAAAAAAAAATCATTGCCAAAAAAAAGAGATTTATCAAGTATCACCTAGTAATTAGTAGCCCTGAGAGAATTACTAGCATTTTAAGGTAACATATCCAAAAAAATTCATCAGGAGTAACTACTTTTTAGTGTAAAGTATGTCATAGTGGCCTGGCCTGCTCAGTAGTGTGAAGAGAGGTTGGATCTCACCTGGTTTGGTGTCTTCAGAAGAGATTGCAGAACCAGCGGCAGGTGAAGGAAGAAATCCATGATATAACACATTGGCAACCCCGTCTATTGATGGGGCACGATCAAGGTAGATGACGCGAATTGGCACACCTAACGCACTGCATAGGGCAGTTATGTGGATTTGATCGCTCTCTTTTTCCATAGGTAGCACGAACATTTTGCAAAACTGTTACACAAAATGCAGCATTTAGCAACTAGAAGATTAGACAAGTAGAATACGTGTATAAATGGTTAGGAACCTTCTCAGCATCTCCGTCGCAATCCACGAGAAATGGTGCAAAAAACTCAACTCGTTTCTGAATTTCAGCAGCCGTCACAAATCTCAAGAACATCACAACTGCAAAGCAACGATTTAGTCATATCTTACAAGTAACAAAAAAGGGAGTGCTCGCCAGACAAAATTGTACTTACCATAATCGGAGATTTCAGGAGTCCTGGCATTTATCAGTAGATCAACAGCGCTGAAGATAAGATAGCTCACAGTTCAATCACTTAAGTGAAAAATCTTAACTATCAATAATTCAAGCGTAAATTGACTCATTTTTATTTTTTCTGTTTAAAAAAAAGCCTTATACTACCTAATGGATGTGTCGGTGCCCTGAATCACACTGTCCAGAACCTCCAAAAAATTCTAAATATATCAAACAAGCTACTTGATCAAGTGTTTTCTTCAAATGCAAGGAATGTATAATTATGCAAAAGCTTATGGGAGAAGAACAAAACAAGGAAAAAGCATAACGACGGAGCTCACGTCAAAGGTGTCATCCAAAATATACCACTCAAATCCCAGACTGTTAAGTGTAATCTTGCACTGGTTAATATTTTCTTTTACTCGTGCGACCTCTGTTACATCTTGCGATTCCAAAATGTTTTCCTGATTCTCAAATATGATCTATGTATTAGCTTGCAACTAACAAAAATATGTTCCACATTCATGTTTGTTAAAGGTTACCAGGTAAGCAAACATGAAAGCCCTAAAAAAGCAATTTCCATCTCCCAGTGTTCGTCTAAAGGCAGCATACTGATCATTCAAAAGCTGAAAGAGTAGAGAAATTCATTAAAAAAAACACATTTGTGAACCAAATGTTCAATTCCAAAACTTAAAATTGTTCCCTGAGTCCACCTTAATGTTTTCTTGAAAAAGGGGACTGCTGGTTTCATATTCAGCTGTAAAAGCTGACATTGATTCCTGCAAATTCCAAGAAACTTTGATAAGTACTTGATAAACTTTTTATATTAATGTTTTTGTCTGCAGGAATAATTAGAAAGTAGAAACATCTGAAATTACTCCCAAAAGCATAGATGAGGCAAAACTTAGGGAATGCGCGAGTCTAAATCTACGGTTAACTCCATACTAGTGACAATTCTAACGAGCCTATTGATCAACTTCTCACTGTCTGTCTACTCTTTTCATAAGAAGGACGACACCTTAAGTCCTGCCAGCCAATGTACTAACTGGTTTTAAATCGTCCACCGGTCAATATAATGATATAACAAATTACCAAGATTTGGGGTATATCACAATTGTACGGTGTATGCCAAATGTTCGATCCAATAATATTAGAGAATGTATTATATGACAGTGGATACCAACATCAGGGATTCAAATCTACGAAACAAAACATAAATATATCATCAGGTAATTAATTACCTAAGAATCCAATCAGCAGACACAACATCATCGTATTATTCATTCACACTGAGACCCTAAGAACTTTAGAAAATTCCAAACCAAAACATCAGTCGTAGAGTATGATAAGAAACAGTTCAAATTGCTATCAAGATCAACAAATAAGGCAGCCAGATTTCTAATTCAAGAAGCCAACAAAGTCAAGAAAGGAGAATCACTTGCCTGGTCGCCCACCAGCCGCGGTGCCTTCGAGCTATTCTCCTCACTTGCCTGGTCACTTTGAGTAATCAGAGGGGGCTAAATGAACACACACGACAGATACCCTCGTTCATAGATCTCTTAGAAAAAATGTATAATAGTATATATCATGACAATGGATAACCACATTGAGAACCTGCTTAGAATGCATATCATTGACAATCGAAACTATTCTCCATTAAAATAAGATAATGGAAAAAAACCGAAGTCAGACATGATAGCGTCGTCATTTTACACATTCACACTCTATTCCGAGTATAGTTTCGAAAAATTCAACAAATGAATTCATCACATAAACAAATTCAACAAATGCAAGCAGCATGATGCTAAGATTTTAACAACTTACAAGATATCCATTCAATTTTAACATCCTAAAGAACAATAAGAAGCAGTTTCAACAAATTAACCAGCTCTATATCTAAATCAAAAAGTCTTTAAGATCAAGAAAGATGAATCATCTGCACTTGAACAAAAATTAAAGCTTATATTTTTCCGTAAAAAAAAAGGTGATATCATCTAGAATCTAAACCAGAAACTTTATACTACTCCACTACAATCTCAAAAGGAAAACATCGACAAGTAGAACAAGGAGAGTTCATATTGCTTTCAAGATCAAAAAATTATATAGATAAGAAGGAAAGGAGGTTCGCTTGCCTTGTCTCCCTCGTCATCGCAATCCAGGAAACTAGTGTCGACATTACGGAGCAGACGGGGTACGTCGCTACCGCCGACCCTTGCCGCCCGCTCTATTCCCTCACCGGAGTCGATCACCACCGCCTTCCCTTTGTAGGTCGAACGATGCCTCCTCCCCGGCGACGAATCCTGTGAATCGGCATCCAGGAAACTAGTATCGACCTTCGGGAGCAGAGGGGGAAGGTCGCTTCCGGCCATACTCAGTGCCAACTTAACCACCTCATCTGACTCGACCATCAACGCCTTTCCCTTGTCGACCGATCGAACGATCATCTCCGCCGAAGACTCGGCCGATTGACCCTCCGATTTTCTAGGGGACGAACCCACCGCGATTTCCGCCGACTTTCCCGGATGGGCAGAGGAGGAGACTCTATTGGCCGGGGACGATGCATCCTCCGGGACTCCATCCGATTCACCGGGAGAGGCCGGTGTGGGATCCTTCCCGACCGAGGACGACTCCGCCGGGACTCCCTCCGATTTCTCCGGCGAGGCGGTGAGGATGCCCTTCTCTTCAATTTCCCGACGGCGGACAGGCTCGTCCATCTTTCCCGGAAACGACTCCGTCGGGACTTCCTCCGACTTTCCAGGCAAGTCGGTGAGGGGGTCCTTTACAATTTTCCGATGACGGGTCCGCTCGTCCATCTTCTCCGGTGACGAATCCGCTTGGAGTCCCTCAGATTTTCCCGGTGAGGCATCACAAAGGTCCTTCTCTATTATTTTAGGACGACGGATCCGCTCGTCCCTCTTCCCCGATGACGAACCCGCACGGACTTCCTCCGATCTTCCCGGCGAGACCGAAGGGCGATCGCCCTTCTCCGCAGACGCAGACGGCTGTTGCTCCGCCTTCACCGGCGAGGGGCGGGAGGGATCTTTCTTTTCCGGTGATGTCTTCGCCTCATCCATCTCCGGCCCGGCGGCGATGGTTTGTCGGCGGTGAGAATGGGGAATTTGCGGAGGCGGGAGTGAGGGAGTTGGCGGTTCAAGGGTGGTCTTTTGCATAACAATATATTTAAATAAAAATATAGGGAGCGTTTCGGTGTGTACGATCGAATCCATCTTGGTGACGTGTACGGTTGAATTTGATAATTAGTTTTGCCCGCTCTCCTTCGAAACGGTCCCCGTCACACTACCAGTTTTTTAGCGGGAACAAGGCCATGTGACGTCATTGATGTATGTGGTCCACATCCAGTGACTCGTTCGTCATCATTCGAATTTGGAGAGCCACATTGCAAATTGCACGTGAAAATTTAGACTGTAAGATTATTTTTTAAGTGTGAACGAAATTCACACAGTTTTAATGCGAAATATAAATAATAGTGAAATTATTTTTTCGACTTTAAATATAAATAATGTTAAAAATCTTTACTATAACTAATTTATTGATTTAACTAACTAGTATTTAACTATTTCATACGTAATTATATAATTTATTTCTGCCTTAAACAGCTACCGTTCGGCAGCAAACTTTAGCAATAGCTAAGCAGAGCAGCGAGGCAAACCCCGTCCCCCTTCGGCGATGATGGGTGGCACTACATAGAGTTTCGACAGCACTTACTTCACAGCAACAATTCCAACTCCGACGGTGGTCTGAAACAACGGCAAGGATACAGCAACAGGTTGGCAAGGTAGCAACTTGGAGTAAATCCTCACGTCCATCCCCTGTTATCTGGGCTATGAGCAGAGCGGCGACAGGACTCCTTGGCTTCACGAAATCATCGCCCAGCAGCGATTATCCTCGTGTCTGGTCCTTGACAATGTGGCAGCGGCTAGGTTCCAAGCGGCGGTTGGAAGGGACTCCTGAATTTCGTAGCAAAGCTTCAACTGGATAGCAAGATATGCCCGCAACTTGGTCTCCGGCAAATTGATCTCTTATGACATTGGGCAGTAGCGCACATAGGCCCCTTGGCAATATTAGCGACTATGTGATGGTTTGGCAAAGATTCGTTATGCTCCTTAGCAACTCCGACTATGTGAAGGATTCCCATGTCTCCCTTCATCATGGTGTCTTCATAACAAGCTTTGGCAAGGTTCAAAAAATCTGCAATGGCCGCTCGTACAAGGCAAAATTCCAGCGAAGTGTCCAACAATCGGTAATCAGCAACAATTGACGAAGGAACTCCAACACCACAATAGCAATTCAAGGCAATAAAGTTCCAAGCTTTATAGGCCTCCGCACTTCATCTGCTTCTACTCCACGACGATGGTGGTGAGAGGCTCCAGGGCAGCAACTTCTTGATTTTTTCCTGGAAGCGGCAGGCATCTCCGATGGTGAGTTTGGGTTGTGTCGTGTCGGGGGAACTCTAATCTCCATGCCGATGGTCTTGGGAGTCCGATGGTCTTGGGAGTCACCAGAAATAAATCTCCGGCAAAGGGGCTCCAAGGCAATATCCACAGTTCGGAAAAGCAAAAATACTTAGGCACGAAGTTGATGTTGGGAAATTGACGCTTAGGCGGAATAACTCACAAAATATTTTCTTTCGAGATGAAATAAAAAAAAATATAAGATGAATAAAAGACACCAAAATAAAAAAATAGATGGAAATTTTTTTTCTAATTTAGAGAAAAGAAAATCAATCTACTCGATCAATTTTGATTATAAAAATCTTTTACAATATCGAAAAATTTGAGAAAACTCTCCTAACCTAAATCAAGTTAATAATAAGATCTGAAAGATACAACTATTGAGAAATACAATATATAAAAAATTGAAAAAATAATATACACCTCAAAAAAAAATTTGATCAATCTCACACCCTAAATTACAACCCCAACTTCAGCTTGAGATGATGAAAAATTTCTCCAAACTCTCCCTTCAGCTTGGATCAACTATCTCCTATACAAGAACATGAAATGATTTTAAAAGTATTAAATACATCACTTTTATTCTTCAAATAGAAACACTATACTTTCATTGAAGCATCATCAATAAAAGTGATAAAATAAAAAGCTCCACCAAAAGATTTTATCTCCATTGGACCACATACATCAGAATGTACAAGTTCAAATATTTGTGTCTTTCTTTTGCTAGTGGTTACAAAAGAAACCCTACATTGTTTTTCAGCCAATCAATGATCATAAGAGCTTAGTGTTGTCCGATCAAGTTGTGGAAGATAGTTCTCATTCTTCAAAAATTCTAGCCCTTTTTACTCATATGTCTTAACCTTCTATGTCACAAATCAACTGTTAGAGTAGTAGAGGTAATATTAACCTCCCGTGAACCAGACTAGATGTAGCTAATAAATACCACCACACTTCTTCCCTTTAGCAACCACTATAGAACCTTTCACCAATTTCCATAAGCCACATGAAAATTGTGAAACATAGCCCTCATCATCAAGCACTCCGGTTGATGACAAACTCATCCTCAAATCTAGAATATGTATGACATTTTTAAGCACCAATTTGTAACCCATGTTTGTTACTGTATGCACATATCCAAGTCCTACAATTTTGGAAGTATCATAATTTCTCATCTTCACTATACCCAAATCTGAAGATTCATAGGTAGTAAAGAAATTTCAACTTGGAGTTGCATGGAACGATGCTCCCGAGTCAACTACCCAACTAGCATCACAATCAGCCGTCAAACAATCACTCCCACAATCAGAAAGAATCACCATGTCCTCATGCACAACATTAATATTCCTTTCTACTTGATCCTTGTTGTCATTATTTTTCAAGTCTTTCTTGAACTTCCAACAATCCTTTTTGATATGACCTATCTTGTCACAATAATAATATTTCAAGTGCTTCTTGGATTTAGACCTTCCTCGACAGTTGTCCCTTCTGTTTATGTCTTTATTTTCTTGATCGACCCCTTGCCTCTTCTGACACTAATGCATGAGACCATGTATTTAGTCGAGATTTTCTTCTCACCTCTTCATTCAATAAACTACTTGTTACCATGTCCATCGTGAGTTTTCCATCCGGAGCAACATTGCTCAAAGAGATCACCAATGTTTCCCAGCTTTATGGCAAAGTGTTGAGGAGCAGGATAGCTTGTCATTCCTCATCTAGAGTCATCTTCATCCTAGCAAGTTGAGTAAGAATACTCTTCATCTCATTGAGATGCTCACTTATGTCACTTCCATCCTTATACCTCAAATTCACTAATTACCTTATCAAAAGGGTCCATTGGTTGATTATGAAAATAACATAACTAAGAAAATTATAAAAAATATAAATATAGTGAAATAAAATGACATAATTTTTTTTGAAATATCCCTTTTATGCTTGGATGGTAGGAAAATAAGATGAAAATAAAATATCCTTTCTTATGCGTATGTGCATCCCAAAATATCAAAAATTTCCCTATTTTTTACAAGAAAATATTCATTGTATTATTTTTAAATAGACTTGTTTTAATAGAAATTAAATTACCTACTAACCAAATTCGAAGACATCTAAACAAAAGGAATTTTTGACTTCCGAATTCACAATTCTTTCATTTATAATAAAACACGCCTTTATAGGATAATGTTTGCTTATAAAACCAAATAATTTTAAAATTATGCCTAAATACGAGAGAAAAAGAGGAAAAGATAGGAATTGTCTAAAGAGCCTTAAATATATGAGTTACTGTGACACTTCGATTTTGGTTCACCTAAGAATCAGATGAGAGATATTGCGATAAAGTCGAGTTATATCTAAAGTAGCTACTCTATAGAACTTGATAAATAATATGTATTGAAGTAACTTACTTGACATGAAGAGAATGTAAAACATTACTAAATACGCATAAAAAACATATCAAATATAAACAAAAGTATAAAAAGAAAAAATTGTGCTGGGGTCAAGTGTGTGTAACGTTTATCTATCCTCCCACCAAAAATGACTTAGGATCACCAAACCTATATAATAATAAGAAATACATCAACAATGAGTGTTATTGATCCAAAAATAACTAATAGTCAAAGTGGTACATGAGAGCTGACCCTCTATTGAATGAAAATATTTATATATTCCTTCACATAATCTCTCATAATGGCACTAAATAGAAACCGTCGACCTCGCGTGAAGTATCCTATTTCTATCTCATCTCATTCCTCATAAACTTTAAAAGCTATTCCCTGTGTGAGAACATTCATTTCTTTTCCTTTTCCTCCAACCCTCTATATCCTCGTTATCACTCCTGGTTATGAGTATAGAAGCCGAGTACTCTCAGGTTTGTGCCTTCAATACCCTTTCAATCCACAAGTCTAGACATGCGTTATATTGCAGTACTCGTAATCTTCCATAAATTTTCGGGTTTAAGAAACTTAAAGGTAGAGTTGTCAGAATCCCTCAGGAATGGAATAAACGCTCACAAAATCAAGAGCCTGCTTTGACTAGCGTGCGCTCTATCTTAAAGCGCTGTTGTTAGTTTTCCCTTTTCTCACATCTCAGTAAAAAACTCGAGAAAATCATTTATAGTGGCCGACCAAAGTATGATGTTAAAATTTTCTAAAGTTATTAATTTAACTACTATCTTACAAACTTTACGAAAGAGAATTTCAAAAGCATAGGTCGTAACCACTTAATGACCAACTAAAATCATATAGACATACATAATCATACATACTATGCCAGAATACACAACCATGTCCAACTCGAACAACTCAACGGAGTGTATAACATGTCATAAACATATACATGTATCAAAATCTAATCGACGGTAACATATCTGCATGATATATATATATATATATATATATATATATATATATATATC
>JAVDBV010077917.1:0-17044 GCA_032619315.1 Piper longum
CCGAACTCGAAACTGACTCGAGTCCTGAAATTGACTCTATCGGAGTGAATCGAGGTAAGAAGGCTAAATGGGCCTCGAACACTGGACTTAATCAAATTGGGCCCACAGGACATAAATCGAGTGATCTAAAATTCCTATGATGCATGCAAATGATGTACACATAAAATCCCAAACGGATACTAAACGCCGTAACGGCCTAAATCTATGCCTAAAATCCTGTCTAACACATACAAACAAATCCGTATACCTGAGCATACATTGATAACTCGTGATCTTATAATTTGCATGTCGGGCATACTCAGCCTCCATAACATGTTCATACGGCCATTTAGGCCCATACTCATAATCTGAAACTAGTTTGGCTCGATCTCGCTCAAACCAACTGGATACTGACCCAAATAGGGAAATCTTAAATCGGGTAAAACCCTAACCCAAAAATGGGGTTTTACAACTAATACATAAGTCTTTATATTCATATAATTACTACTAATATAATAACCATCTCAACAAAGGTTTATTAATACGAGATAGTAATGCAATAAAGTATAACTAAGACTAGTGCATAGAGTTTTCATTCCGTTGCTCCTATGCTCCAATACTTGCGTATAAACAAACATATTCACTCACTATCTCAAAAAGGTATTAAGTCCATTACTTATATATATGTAGCAAATAGTACATAGGAAAATAAGGTTAACTTCAATCGACTAAGCATGATAACACTCGGCTAATCATCGATTAAGAATAACACTTAAACATTAAGCAATAACATAACATGGATAACAATTTCATTAACACAAATAAGGTAATTTATGTAACTTGATGATCTATCCTTGACAGTTGGATACATTCCACCCTTGTGATTAACTAGTTAATCTAGTAGTTTTTGGCTAAAGCTTCTAGAAAACTATTATACCGCTTAGTTAAATTTACTAGAAAATATTAAATTAAACACCCTTTCAACTAACTAGTTAGTCTTGGTAAATAAGTGTGAAAAATCAACTAAGTTCTTTGTCTTTATGATCTTTAAAGATATGCTCCTTGAGACATAAAAACTACATGAAAATTAGCTTAGTTCCTCCATCAATCTAGGCCGACTCCACTAAGTAAAACTGAACTAACTATTAGCCTTTCGACCCCTAGGGTCTTGCCTTAATAACTTAAAATATGACTTATCAAGAAAACTACACTGCTAACTATAGATGACTGGTTTACATAGGTACATGGGTGTCTAGAAGCTTGATCTATTCTAGATAACTTTGCATCTTAATGCGTCGTTGAGCTCCACATCTAATTCATAGGGAAGAGTGATAGTGATACATAAAACCTACTGTCAAGCCATAGGATTGGGGTGCTAGGGTAACTGTCATTGCTTAAGGGAAATGATTCTTGCATTTTGGTGTAAAACATTTGTTGAACTAGTTAAATTGGCACACCTTGGTACGTAGAAAAAACTAAAAACTAGTGCCTTGGCACTTAAGTAATATAAAACATATGACATGCTAATTTAACATAGCAATTATAGTATACAGATCCGACTAATCACATGAAACAGAGAATCATAAAACTCTCCAAATAACGACTAAACACAAACTTGATCTGCTTACTAATAATATGTGAGTCTCAGCTACCCGTATTACTACTACTCTAGATGATAATTAGCATGTATTATTATCCAGACTAGTCTACCTATGTCTATATACTATGACATGACTTGCATGATGTTTAAGATTTCATACAATACATTATAAGCATTAATACTATGTTAACAACACATACAATCATCATATAGTAATTACATAATAGCAAAAATAGCATACATCGAACAAAAATATGAAAAATAATAAAAAATTAGGTTTAGGGTATGAGTGCCACGACACTGAAATCTCGACTTTCAAGTACTGCGATGCTAGGTCTCGGTTTAGAAGTTACAAATGAGTGTCGTAGTACTGAAGTAGCAGCATCCGGTTGTTGCAGCACTTCATCGCATACTAATGTTCTACTGTGCTAAGTATTGTGGTGCTTAGATCTTGGGTGGTGAGTGCCGCGACATTGGTGCTAGGATTTCTAATCTAAATTTCGTTATCTTTTTTCATTTTAAATTTGATTTTTATCAAACAAACACAAGATTATCACGCTCTCTAAAGGTTTTAGTGGGTTTTTAATCTAATTTGATATGGATCTTTGGTGGTGAGTGTCGCGGCATTGGTGATGTGGTTTCTAATCTGAATTTTGTTATTTTTTTCGTTTTAAATCTGAATTTTATCAATCAAAAACAAGATTATCATGCTCTCTAAATTTTAAACCAATGGTTATTGTAGGTTTTTAATCTAATATGATTTAACCTACTTTTTCATTGATTTTGGTTTAGAGAAAACAAACATAACATCTTAACTTGTTATTTTTCCTTAACTTGGTTATTAGAATTACATGTAAAATTTATTTACAACAATTATAAGCATGAATTAACATATAAAACACGATTCTAATAAATCGTACGAGCATAGAACATGATAACAAGAATATAGATGTTATAGAACATCAAACAAAATGTGAAACATGATCATGATATATGAATCTACATTAATTACATCTTTGAGTTGAGATTACTAACCTATTCTTTTGTGAAATAGCCTAGAACTTCGAACCAAATAATTTCACCAAGCAATCCATAAGGTAGAGAGAGAGAGGGAAAACTAGAGAGAGAAAGTAAAGAGAGGGCATGCTAGAGCGAGAAGACCACGACTAGAGAGATAGGGTGGCTAGGGCTTGAAATTGCAAATGATGCAAGTCATTCCCCTATGTCCTCCTATACACAGTGGGTACTATACTCACATGCAAACCTTGTCTAATTAATCTCAATATACTAAAATACCCTTACACTTCTTACATTAACGTTTAAGTGAACAATCTTGTCCACATCCAATGATCGACTCTTACCCTAGGGCAAAACTTGACTATATGACAACTAATAATGCTATACTTCCAATTCAATCACCTGATCGTTTAAATAAATGCCTTAGTCCACACTTTAAACTTAAGAACTAGTTGAAATTACCATAGATATATGGAATTGGTTCATATGTGGCTGCATCCAACTTGTCCACCAAACATAAAAGTTCGTCCGACAACTAATCTCTAGATATTTTACTTAACTGTATGCCCATTTTCTTAATTGAGAAAATGTACTTCTTGACAATGAAGATGTGAAATACATCATGGGCTGAAGTTAGAGTCGGCGATAAAGCTAACTATTAAGCTAGTGCACTTACTTTTCTCAAGATCTCAAATGGTCCCACAAATCGAGGACTTAACTTGCCAGATTTGTCAAATCTTATCACTCCTCTTATTGGTGAAATCTTAAGGAAAACATGGTCCTCTACTTTGAACCTAAGTTCATTCTGTACAAATCTGCATAAGACTTTTGATGATCTTGTGCCTCTTTCATCCTCTTCTTGAACAAATAGTTATCTTCATAGTTTCATCAATCATATCTACTCCAACTAGCATTACTAGCATGTTGGTGATCTATAGGGTCTTCTATATAGTGCTTGAAAGGGTGTCATACCTATAGTAGATTGATAGCTTATATTGTAAGCAATTTCTACTAATGGTTGATGATTTTTCCAACTGTTTTACTAATTTAGAACACATGATTTAAGAAAATCTTCTCGTATTTGGATAACCCTTTTTTGACTATCCATCTGTCCGAGGATAGAATACAGTACTAAATTTTAACTTTATACCCACTGCTTCTTGGAATTCCGTCCATGCACTTGAAGTAAATCTCGCAATCTATCTACTTCTACCCATATTGTATCATGCCCCTTGTTTGTTTTTGGTAATCCAGTTACAAAATCACACATGATATCCTCCCATTTCCCGGTTGGAACTTCAAGGGGTTGGAGATGTACTCTAGGTTGTTGGTGCTCAAACTTGATATGTTGACATGTTAAACACTTGGAAACAAATTCAGTTACATCTTTCTTTATACCAAACCACCAATACATCAATTTCATATCTTTATACATCTTAGTGGTGCTTGGGTGAATGGTGTACGTTGAATGATGTGATTCATGTAGAATTTCGCTTCTAAACTCTTCATTCATAGGTACACATAGTCAACGCTTATATCTAGTTACTTCATCCTCCCCCTTCGTCACAAAGTTACGAGAAGTAAGAAGTCCTTGCAGCTCTTCGTCTATTTCTTCATCTACTTTGATTTGGTCAACTAAGTCCATAGAGATGTTTAAATTAGCAAGGAGAGAATTTAGTTTGCATACTGGATTCACCTCAATGATCTTCCATCATTCTCCACTGATTCCTACTTAGTGCATTGGCTACAATACTAGCTTTGCCCGGATGATAGGCTATGCTAAAGTCATAATTCTTGATAAATTCTAACCATCTCTTCTTTACCTAAGGTTCAAATCTTGTTGAGTAAAGATGTATTTGAGATTTTTATGGACAATAAAAACCTCAAAATTCGCTCTATAAAGGTATCATCTCCATATTTGAAGTGCAAAAATTATAGCTCCTAATTCTAAATCATGAGTAGGGTAATTCTTTTCATGCAGTTTCTACTATTTAGAAGCATAAGCTACTACCTTCTTATTTTGCATAAGTACTACTACATAGCCTTCGTTAGAAGCATCAGTATAGATGGCAAATCCTTTAACTCTGTGAGGCAAAGTATGTTGTCAAACAATCATTGAGTTTTTGGAAACTCTTCTCACAAGCTTCATCCTATGAGAACTTCTTTTCGTTCCTTATCAAGGAAGCCAATGGAATTGCTATATTAGAAGTCTTTAATGAACCTCATATAATTGCTTGCAAATCGTAGAAAGCTTCTAACTTCAATAAAAATCTTTGGTGGATTCTATTCCATAACTACTGCCACTTTAGTTGGGTTTACAATAGCACCATCTTTGGATATAATATAAGCAAGGAATAAAATTTGTTTAATTTAAAAGCCACATTTATTAAACTTGGCATACAACTTATTCTTCCTAAGAATCTCTAGTTCTTTCCTAAGATGTTCCTCATAGAAATCTCATCCAAATAATCATAGAAAACTCTATTCATGAGATTTAAGATGTTTCCTAGTTTTTATGGACCTCCATCTTATTGTTCCACCTGTTGGTTTGTAATCCTATTGACCATCTGCAACACATGACACACTGAGAAACAAATTTCTTTTAAATATTTTTGTCAATCCTATTAGTTTTTCTTATAAGGAATAAGGTATTGTACCATAATATTTCAACAAGTAGAAATGTATATAGTAATATGTTGGTAAAGTGATCTAAAGCTCTGATGCCAACTTGTGACAACCTTAATTCTAATGTGCACAAACCCTATTAAACAAATATGCATAACATATTTAACATATAATTAAAAAATTATAACATATATCATAACACGAATTAGCTGAATAACAATACTGTATCCCAAACGATCACGTTCCAACAATATCACTAATGTAGAAGTCTTTATGTTTATATAATATACTTCATCTAATGTAAAACTGTCTCAACAAAGGTCTACTAAACTAAATACTAATGCAATAAAATAAAACTAAGACTAGTGTCGGGAGTCTCCATCCCGTCGCTCTTATGCTCTACTACCTGTGTACATGCAAACATGTCTGTTAGTATTTCAAAAGGTATTGAGTCCACTAAACAATAAATTGAAACAAGGCTATTATCAATCGATTAAACATGATAAAATTTGGCTAATCATTGATCAAGAATAACGCACTAACATTATGCAATAACATAACATTGATAACAATTTCATTAACATAAACAAGGTAATTTATGTAACTCGGTAACCCATCCTTGACACTTTAAATTCCACCCTTGTAATTAACTAGTTAATCTAGTAATTTATTGCTTATAAAAACCATAATACTATATAATTAAAATAACTAGATAAAATTAAGTTAAATAACCTTTCAACTAACTAGTTAGTCTTGATAATTAACCGTAAAAAATCAACCAAGTCCTTTGCCTTTATGATCTCTAGTTTATGATATCTAAAGATCGGTTCCTTGAGACCTATAAAAACTAGCATAGTTCCTTCATCAACCTATGTCGACTTCACTAAGTAAAACTGAACTAGATATTGGTCTTTCGGTCCATAGGGTCTTACTTAATAGCTTAAAATGCATGTTAAGAAATGCTGGCAATAAACCACTAGTGTATATAGGTATAGGCAGGTCTAGACTCTTCGTCTATTCAAGATAACTCTGCACCTAGGTGCATTGATGAGCTCCACATCTAAGTCCTAGGGAAGAGTTGTAACGATGCACAAAACTCAAATGCTAAACCACAAGTGATCACATGCGCTATCAAGATAGTGGCCTGAGGTGCTGGGGTAACGGTCTTTTTTAAGAGAGATGTGTTGTACCCTCCTACATAACATGTCTATTGAAATGGTTAAACTAACATACCTTGGTATTCTAGATAACTTTCCACCTAGGCCCCTAGGCATTTATGTAATATCCGACTAATCACATGGAATAGGGGATCATAAAACTCCTCAAATAATGACTAAACATGGACTTGAACAGCTTGCTGACAAGCCACAACGCTGACACTAAGGTTTTTAATCCGCATTATCGCTGATTCGCTGCATTGTACCCAACATATTGAGGATGGACATGGTCTGTCGTATAATACCTCAAATGGTGTCATTCCAATTGTGGCCTGATAACCATTGTTGTACTAGAACTCTACTAGAGGTAAATGCTCCTCCTAACTTCCTCTGAAGTCTAGAATGCACGCTCTAAACAAATCCTCTACTATTTGTATGGTACTCTCAATCTGCCCATTCATCTGAGGATGAAAGGCTATGTTGAATCATAACTTGGTGACCATTACTATTTGGAAACCTTTCCAAAATCGAGATGTGAATCTTCGATCCCTTTTTGATATGATATCTCATGGCACTCCATGTAGCCGTACTATCTGGTCTTTGTACAGCATGGCCAAAGTGTTTATTGGGTAATCTATTCTGATTGGTATTAAGTACACACTCTTTGTGAGTCAATCTACTATGATTTATATTACATCCTTCTATTGTTGGGTCCTATGCAAACCAACTACAAAGCGTCCACTATACTCTCCCACTTCTTCTTTGGGCTTTCCAATAGATGTAGTGTTCTACTTGGATGTACGTGCTTGGCTTTCACTTGCTGGCACATCGAACATCTTGTGACTGTGTGGTATACTTCTCTCTTCATTCATGGCCACCAATAAGTTCGTCGGACGTTGTGGCATATCTTCACTCCACCTGGATGCATTGAGAATCTCAATGTGTGAGTTACGTGAATAATCGTACTTCGAAGTGTGGGATAGTTTGGAACATTTCGCATAAATTGTTGACCTCTCAGCCTGACTAACCCATCTACATCTTTGGTCAATTTGTGGTGTGTTCCCTATTTTAACCGCTATCTCAACTGTTGATTTGCTTCCTGTGCAACCCCGATCTATTCAAGTGCACTTGTCAAAATGGTCAGTCATGCCATCATTCCAATCAAATTTCTCTCGCCTTTAGCGTACTAAGCCGCTAACATTGCTGCCAATTCTACTGAGCATTGTACTGGCTTCCTATTTAAAGCATTTGCTACAACATTCACTTTGCCCTCGTGGTATGATATGTCGATCTCGTAGTGTGACAACATCTCTAACCATCTTCTTTGTTTGATATTCAAATCCTTATGTGTGATGATATATTTTAGATTGTTGTGATCAATCAAGAGTCTAAAAGATGTTCTGTACAAATAATACCTCCATATTCTGAGAGCGAATATGACTCCTATGACATCTAGGTTGTGTGTATGATAGTTACACTCATGCACCTTGAGTTGCCGAGATTCATATGCTATCATCTTATCCTTTTGCATCAATACACAACCTAGACTAATGCTTGAGTCATCTGTGTAAACTACAAAATCATTGTATCCTTCTGGCAATGTGAGGACTTGCGGAGAAGTCAATCTATCCTTTAGCATTCTAAAACTTTGCTCACATTTGTTCGTCCATTTGAATCATTCCTCCTTCCTAGTCAGCTGTGTAAGAGGGGTTGCTATGGAAGATAAACCATGAATGAACTGTCTGTAGTATCTTGCTAGGACTAAGAAACTTGGAACCTCTGTAGGTGTTTCGGCTGCTCCCACTGTACTACTACCTCTATCTTGGATGGATCTACTACAATGCTTGCTGATGAGATGATATGGCCAAGAAAGTTCACTTCTGACAGCCAAAAACTGTACTTCAAAAACTTCTCGTACAATCTAAGCTTCCTCAGTGTCTGTATAAAATCAGCGACCCGAGTTAGGGTTTTATAACCTGAATCGATTGGTTTGATCATTATTTTTAGTCGGTTCAATTTCAAAATACGCGTATATGAACAATGAGAGTCATGTGTGCCCAAGTAAGTATGATAACGTCACTACGATAGCAACAAAATGAGCAATCAGAATATACTAGATTACGCTAGATTTTTTTTTTCTAATTAGATCGTAGAATTATTTTTAAGCCGAATAACACATTAGAATGCGTTACGAGCAGTTTGGGTGGGTTATTAGTTATAGAGCATGTCATTGTAATGTTGTGATGTGTATTATGTTTTATGCGATATTGCCCTATATTTATGGATTTTTAGAATTATTACTAGTTAGTATTATGTTTGCCTTGCATTTTGCTACATTTGGTCAAAATCTCGGCAAGGTCGAGTAGCTATACCTCGTTCTTCGTCACTTGCAGCTCACCACATCACGAAATGTGGCAAACTTCTTATCTAAATTGACCATCCTAAGGCCTTCATAAAAATGCTCTATCCTCCTTTCGTTAGTTGGAACTAAATTCAGTGCAAATCTTTCTAGAGCTCGGAACTTGGTCTCATATTGGACCACTATCATGGGACCCTGCTTCAGTGTCTAGAATTCCTACTTCTTTCTCTTCCTAACATCTGGCAGAAAGTACTTTTGATTGAATTCTGATCTAAATTCTTCCCAGGTGATGTCTTGAGGTTGTCGGTGGGCAAATTTGGAATTCTGAACTTAATCTCACCATATTCTAACTCCATCTTGGAATGCCTTTGTAATAATGTGTACCATGTGCTCCGTTCAGCATGCCATACTACCAAACACTCTTATGGCTGATGAAGTCTACGAGAATGCCTCTTCTGCATCCAACTTCTCAAAGAATGGTCGTTCAACATTCCTCACGAATTTTTCATGCAGCCATAGTTCCAAATTCTCCTACCCTATACTGTGGAAACTGTGGTCTTTTACATGCCGGTACACTATCACATCTTGCAGCTCCACTTCTACCTGTAGTCTGCTTACTACCTTCTATTGTGGGTCCACTAACATCTAGGCTAATTCTTGCAAGAAATGGGTCACACAGCGGAGCAGTTGTTGGAGTAGTACTCTTTTGCAGCTACGGAGTAGGAGGCGGTAGTGGCACCCCACCCATTGGTAAGAAAATATGCAAACAAAAACGTTAAGACAGAAATGTACCTGTCGGCACAACTCAGAGCAGCTTTTGCAGACATGTAACATGTAATACATTTACTATCTTAATCAACCAAGGGTTAGTTCTGATACCAAGATTGTGACACCATGTTTCGTTTCACCTGCGAACCAAACCTGAAATGCTACAAGTGACCAAACTATTTACTAATCTACTTGATTCAGTTAAGTCAATCCGTATCTTACTATAATGTCTCAATATGGTGATGCAAGCATTCATGCAGGGATGAGATGCTTAGGCTCTATGATGGTTCTAGATGCATGCCAAACTCTAAACCATTTTGAAAACAACATAACTCATTAAACGTTCCAAAAAATGACAATTTTAAAAAAATGGGCAAAATCTCCCCTAAAAGTTTAATATGGAACACCCTATCAACAATAAGATATATATATATATATATATATATATATATAACGATAAATGTGGAAAACATTTCAAAAATATGATGTTTTCTTTCAACAATTCAATTCTAATCATTTTGATCTTTTGAGCCGAGTTTGCACTCCATAACTCAACCTTTTCAGTTCTATTCAAAATTTTTAATCACATCTGAAAATTTCATTAAATTTACTCGTCACCATTCGCAGCAATTTATCAATCAACAAAATCCATTTCATTTGGCGGGTATATGTGATAGTGCTCCTCCGCAGTCCCGACAGTGCTCAATTGTCCAGATTTACCTGTACACATAATATAAAAATGTTAGTAACAAGTTTTACTGGTCTAGAAATAACTAATAGTTAAACTAACACACGAGAGCTGACTCTCCTGTGAGATGAAAACATTCGTATACTTGTTCATAGAATCCCTCATAGGTGCTAAATAGGAGTTGTCGGCCTCGGCTCAAAGACGTCCCATTCTATCTTATCTCATGCCTTGGCAAAATTTAAAACTATCCCTTGCGCAGAAAATCAATTTCTTTTCCTTCAGCCCTGTACATCCTTCATATTACTCGAGGCCCTGAGCACAAAGGCGATCTCTCAGGCATGCGCCTTTTATACCCTTTTAAACTACAATTTTAGACATGTGTTGCATTGTAGTACCCATAATTGTCCACACTTCTCAAGGTTTGAGGAACATAAAAGTAGAGTTGTCAAGATCCCTCATGAATGGAAGGGCCTGCTCACCAATCTAGAGACCGCTTTGACTAGCACGTGCCCGCTCTCGTAGTGCGGTTGTCGGTTTTCCCTTACATCACATCTCACTGTAAAACTCAAGAAAACTACATGTATATAGGCCTAGGTAGGGGTTGAAATATGGTAGGCCTGAAGGCATCCTGATGTGGATCTGAGTTTTTGAAAACAAACTCAATGGATCTCATTCTCGATGATATTTAGTCTGGAAGTTCATATGGCTAAATGACATGTGTGGAGTGGGATGGGATAAATTCACCACTTGACACATCCGCTTACCTTTTTAAAACGAATCATGATAGAGTATAGGAGTCAAACAAGAAGTGAGTCCTAAGTGGACCTATTAGAAGCTCCAATCGTGTCCACATGCATAGGCAGTGAGCTCCAACTCCCTACCTAGACATCATAATTAAAAGCTAGCATCCCCTATGATGTATTCACACATCCTCCATCACATTCACATCAAGGCACTCTTCACATCAAGTCACACACATCAATCCCTATCAAGATTTTCTAGGCTATGTTACATTTGATTAACAATGCCTCCTTAATTTACTTAATTAGTTCTTTAACATTTATTTTAATACAATTCATATATGGAAAATTCAGTTTTATTTACAATAAAAATATTTACCTCATCAATCAATCAAATCCGCATGTTGTGCTAATAATTATAAAATTTTTAAGTAATTAGGTCAGAGTTAATTATACTTCGTGTCGTTAGCAATCAGTGATGACTAGGCTTTGTCATGTGATTTGAGACTCGAATTCGGCACCCAGTAGGATCCGAAGTTCGATTAGGTTCAGTTGAACAAATTCAGCGAAATTCAGCAATTTTTGGTGAATTTCAGCGAATCCAGTTTTTCGGTAGTTTCCGGTGGATTTTTGGGTTTTCGACAACTTTTTTTAGCATTGGGATCGAGGCTATGGGTCGGCACCAACTCATCAAGCTCGACACGACTATGATGGCGGTGAGGGCTGTAGTGGCGGCGATGGTCGGTCATTTTGTCTGATTGGCCCTTGGCCGGCCTCGGTAGCAGCCCTCTATATGGGGGAAAGGTCTGGGGTCAAAGGGGGAGTGTGTCAGTAGTGGTAGAATAGTGTGGTTGGTGGCGGAAATGTGTCGGGATGAGAGGTGCCATCGCGGAGTGTCTAGGCGTCGTGGAGGTTGGGTGGCAGCCGGCTCGGGCATTTAACTTAGTGTTTATTAGTTAATTCAATTAACTTAGTATTATGGTTTTTAAGAAGCCTTAGTAAGAAACTACCAGATTAATTAGTCAATCACGAGGCACGAGGGTGGAATTTAACAAAGTGTAAAGGATTGATTACCAAGTTACATAAATTGCCTTATTTATGTTTAGTAAAGTGTTATAAATGTTATGTTATTGTTTAATGTTTAAGTGTTATTCTTGATCGATGATTAGCTAAGTTTTATCGTGTTTAGTCGATTCAGATTAGGCTTATTTCCTAATTATTATTTATTAGATATGTAAGTAGTAGGTTCAGTACCTTTTGAGATATTGAGCGGACATGTTCGCTTGTTTGTAGATACTATAGCATAGGAGCGATGGGATGGAGACTCTCAAGATTACTCTTAGTTTTATTTTTACTATTTAGTTTGTATTAGTGAACCTTTACTGAGATGGTTATTCTACTAGTAATATATTTTATGAACATAAATAATTATTTATTAGTGATATTGCTAGAACTTGATTAATTGGCTTGTAGTATTGTTAGTCCACTTGTTCATATTGTTATATATGTTATAACTTTTAAATTATACATTAAATATGTTATGCATGCGTGTTAGGATGTTGACACATTTAACGGCCTTAATAGGGATTACAAATGTTAGAATTGGGGTTGTTCCATCATGTTTGCATATGAACTCTTCCCCTTGTCCTTCCAGTGCATGTGGTCAAATAAAACTAGCCAAGGCAAGGGCCTTCCTTTGTCTTTCTCTTACATTGGCTTAGAATTTAAATAAACTATAAATATTGTAGATACCAATATAATGTTGTATATACCAATTGCTTTTCATATATTTTTGTGTTGACTGATCCCCCAGCATAGCAAGTTATCTCACCCTTCTTTTGTGTCAGCCAATTCTTCTTGTTCTTCTCAAACAATTTTCTGAATTTATTCATAGCGTAAAGATCACATATGAGTGTCTCCCAAATGGCCGACTAAAGCCTATTAGGTTGGCCTTCCTATATACACTCTTCAAGGTCACATGCTTCATCATACCCTTGTTTACTTTTTGTGTTGTCCATCCTCTTGTCTCCATGTATACCTGGCCTAAATTCATATTACTAAGTACATAGAATATTTTTTTAAAAAAACTATGAATTATATGCTTATATGATATACCATCCACTCTTGGCACCATAAATCCTTTAGATCTAGAGAAATATCACTCCACATTGGGTTAGCTCCATTAAATATGCCCTTAATTGTAACACTGATTTGTGTGGGCATACTTGATCAAGAAGTCAATAAGAGCAAGATTAGAACATAAAAATAAATATTTCTAATAAATTTGAGGTAAAGACAATTAAAATAAATGTTTACCTACATAGAATTTTTTTATGGGTATACCATCCAATCTTGGCACCATAAATCCTTTAGATCTGAAGCAATGTCACTCTGCCTCGGGCAAGCTCCATTAAATTTACCCTTCATTATAACACTAATCTGTCTAAGCATACTTGGATCAAGAAGTCTATAAGACGAACAACATTAGAACATGAAAATCAATATTTATGACAAAGTTGAGGTAAAGACAACTAAAATAAATGTTTACCTCCCTGTAACTGGATGAAATAGATCCATCTATTTGATCCTTGTGGTTATCGAGTGTCATCTCCATTGGGCTAAACAAATGGATTGACATCATCATCTATGGAGCTGTAGGAGCATGGTCATCTAATAGCACATTGTCATCCCCATCCATGAGCCTATAAGATCGAGAGCTATTACCACCTTTGCCACGTGATCTAGATCCACACGATCTAGATCCACATGAACCTAACCAACTACATGGCTAGTGACTTCAAACCATATGAATAGACAAAAAAAAAGTGATTATGGACCATTCATGTACTTTATAACAAAAAAAAACTAATGTTTTTGCAAATAGTGTATACGCCCTTATATACATTTGGAAAAAAGATCATCAAATTAAATAATCCCAACAGAAAAACAAGTTTGGGGTTGAAACAATTGGAGTAAGATTAATTAAATAATCCCAACAAACTAACAAGTTTGGGCTTGAAACAATTGAAGTAAGATAAACTAAGTTCTCTCAGTTTTACACATGGAACACATTAAGGTTTCTTCCTAACATTAAGATTTTTGTTTCTTATGGTTACACATGATTGTGTTATTCTGTAAGATCCCTCAATTTAGTCCTACATCTGATACTTACTAGGCTAAGATCCTGTTTATAAGTGAGAATGGACTATAGATCTTTGAGTTGGCTAACCCTTTTAAAGAAATGACTTAGGCCCATTATGTTTCACTTTGGTTCAGGTCGTTAAAAATGGTATCAGAGCCAACCTGGTTTCGTATTAGATAATGGGCTGGATTAGGGATGTTGGCTAGGCTGCCGGTCACAAACCAAAAGGTCGTAGACTTGGGCTAGTAATGGGCCAAGTGTAGGAATTTTGGGGACGAAATTTCTTAAGGTTGGTGGATTGTGAGATCCCTCAATTTAGTCCCACATCTAATATTTACCGGGTTAAGATCCTGTTTATAAGTAAGAATGGACTATAGATCTTTAACTTGGCTAACCCTTTAAAAAAAAATGACTTAGGTCCATTACGTTACACTTTGGGTCGAGTTGTTACACATTCAAATAGACCATTGGGGTCTTTCTTATCCCACACCTTCACACACCAACATGGATGATCTGAACAATACCTATCCCTAACTCTAGTGAGACTTCAAATGGTGGGGGCTGCAACCCTTTTTCAGGGCTTGTAGTTGACATGCATCCTCAAACAAGATGGCTGCCTAATTCATATAAGAAAGAAAATGGTGCATGTATATATACATAATAATCAAATGATCAGTTCAGCTACCTAGACAAGAAGAAGACCGAACTAATATTGATCGCTTGCCATTTCCAACATAGGCAAGAAAATTAATGTAGAATATGAAACAAATAGTAAAATCATTTACTTGATTAAAATATTCAAAACAAATAGTAGAAAAGCAAGTTCTTTTAACATGTAGATTGCAAATTGCTAACATTTATATAAACAATATCGAAAAATAATGAGTAGCTTTCTAAATTATAATCTTACAATTTGGTTTATCCTTCAGGCCAAATTGGGGTAATACAATATAGTATCAGAGACTCTAAGATTATTGAGGCGGCCAACCTTTGGAATGCATTGTGTTGTACGCGCGTGCTATATGATGTGTCTTATATGGTATGATGTGGTATACTTGTATGTGTTATAGTATTGTTAAGCTCCCAACCCCTGAGCCATTCCACAACCTAACCGACAGGTATGTCCTTTTTGTGTGTGTTTTGCTAACCCATTTTATGTTGCACAAACTGTCAGTTTGCAAGTTCATCAATTTGGGATAACATCAATGTCAGTTTTGTGAGGGAGCTGAGCAGATCAGATGGCTAAGTGGCCATGCAAAGGTAGACAAACACTATGGTGTAGATCCTCACCGGCATTGACACCAATCAGGCAATTCCCATCTCCTACACAGGAGCTGGTGGCAGACCCACAAATTGAGATAGTCAAGGTACTACGTGATGAGCAGCAAGCATAGAGTGATGAGCAATTGAGAGCTACAAAGGACTAATAGAGGTCCCGGGATGATATGAGCCAGTAGTTTGACACAATTTGGGAGGTGGCCAAGGTAGTGCCTAGACTCGAAAAGATGTCAACAGAGCCTGAGACTGTTGCTGAGGTCTTTGACCCAGGAAAGCATAGCACTCTGCCACTACTTCCAGCACAATTTCTCCATGTGTCCACAACCTCACCTATAGTAGCGTTGTTCGAGATTCCAGTACTAAGGATGCAAGTGGGAGTTCCACTCCTTAGGTAGAGATGGACTGTAAAACTAGTGATTTGAGTCATAATTTTATAGTCTAAACCAGTTAGTTCGAATGTTATTTTCAGTCGGGTCAATTTTAAAACATGCGTACTGAGTCGCGACTAGTTTTGTGTTATGAACCATGAGAGTTATGTATGCCCAAGTATATAATGATAGCCCCAATAACACAGCTATAGAATGAGTTATCAGAATATATACGAGTATGGAAGATTTTTTTATTTTAATTAAATCATCGAATTATTTTTAAGCCGAATAACGTATTAGGATGTTGCACATGCAATTTGGGTGGGTTAATAGTTATAAAGCATGTCATTGATTTGTTTTATATTTTATGGGATTTTTTTCATGTTCTCTGAATTTTTATAATTATTACGAGTTTGTATTATTTTTTAACTCGAGTGGGAGTCTATTCAAATTTAATATTACGAGACAACCATTTATTTTTCTCATTATCTGTTCATTTATCTCACTTACTGTTCATTTTTCTCACAAACTGCTCATCTTTCTCACTTGATCATTCGTTTTTCTCACCCTGACATCTATATATTCTACTCTTCGCATTGTCACCATTTATTCTTCTTACTCAACTTCTTCTTTTTCTTCCTTCTCACTTCTCGCCAATCCTCATTAGAGCCGGCCACAATCTTGTTGCCATTACCGTGTGACTGACGATTAGGTATAGAATTTTATTTGATTTAATTATTTAAAATTTATATTTATCAGTACAACATGCTAGGATAGATTTATTGTTGTGATGAATTCCTAAAAAAGATTGAAGTGATGATTTGTACGATTTGATTGATAGTGAATAAGTGAATTAAATCTGAGTTAGGGTTATTTCAACACTGATGATTGTTTGACTCTTAGATAATGTTTACGTTGTATGTGTGATGTTCATGTTAAGTTGATGCATCATTTAGTTAGCGGCGTTAGCTTCTAGATTTCATGAGTAGGTACGGTGTAGAAGCTCGCCACCTAGGCGTGTGGACATGCTTGGGGCTTCTATGTGGTTCGTTTAGGACTCGCTCTCTATTTATCACCTCATTCTATTGTGTTTTGTTTATAACAGGAAAGAGGATGTGCCAAGTGGTGGTTTTATCGTATCCCACTCTACGCTGGCTATTTAGCTGATCGTATTTCTGAATTAATAACCTTTGATGATGAGATCCCTCGAGTATGTTTTTGAAACCAAGAACCCCCACAAGATGCCTTCGGGCCTCTATTATATAGTTCTCTATCCAAGCCTATATATATATATATATATATATATATATATATATATATATA
>JAVDBV010077922.1:0-11595 GCA_032619315.1 Piper longum
ATTGCTTTGAGGAGTAGGGTTTTGCCCTTCATCATCATCTATTTACCTGAACACATTGATACAAGATAAACGCGGGCATACCAAGTGACCCATTTCCTTACCTTTCGTTTCGTACAACATGCGCACTTGCAACAATATCTTTGTCCTTTGTTAGTTGAGATCCAACCTTACCACGGTTGACACTTCCTTTAGAGGGTTCGACCTCTTCATTTTCACTTCTTCTCTTCATTATATACTTGTATTCCCTCCCCACATAAATTGTGACCATGAGTGTCACACCAGTTACATATTCATCAAATGCGACCTCCACATCCTCTTAACTCTTGATAATATGTAAAAACTTCTTCGTTGGAGACAGGGAGAGCTACATTTTAAGCTTCACATTACAAACTTTCTAATGGTGGGCAAACTTCATTAATAACATATTCAACAACGTCAAATATGATATCCCTCTTCGCACAATTTGCAGCTGTTTCATTATACCCAAGTACTTTCCTAAGTTTTTATCGTACTTGTTATTGTAGTATATACACAAGCTGATACCTTATCTATCCATCCTGAAAAAGAGTTCAAAATCCATTATATTATTGACCACTTTGCCTGTGAGTTTATGCTATAATGTCATACATGAATGCCACTAATATGGGTACCATGTTTTAAGGATTAATTTCTTTGAGAGATATATTATCTACTGGCATACTGATATGCCGATAAAGGCCAAAAAGACATTCAATTGGGACTATATATCTTCAACACCCTACCATAATTTCTTCACAACAAACCATGCCAATCACTTTAATTCTCGACCACCGAACAACATGCATTACCAACAAGACTCCACCCCAACACCCTACCATCAATTGTTCATAACATGATTGTCGTAAAATATACAAAACACTATACCAAATACATGAGTGTTAAAAATAGCATGCATGTCTCATAAGACTCAATAGCATGCATGATTCACAAGACCGACTATATTATAACCACTACCACATCTCATCTAACATAAGTGTCACATACATCATAGAACACATGAACATCCATCAAAACCATATCTCACCCACTTACAAACTGTACAATATAAATATATATATATATATATATATATATATATATATGATCCACTAGCCTCTACTATTGACACCGACAACCTTCTTTCCGTAGTCTCCCTGAAGTATTTCAATATCAAATAAGGAAGTTCAAAGAAAATACATATGAGGAATAAGATGACAAGAAACTAAGAGGAACGAAGAATGAAGATTGAGGAAGAAGGCGAAGAGAAAGTAAGTACAAGTAACTTGTATGATGCAATCTGAGGGAAGAAGACTACCACAAGTTTCTCTTTGCACCAAAGACGATGTGGACATCACCTATCCAACTCGAGCCTGCACCATTAAATTTCCCCCGACTCTACTTAACTCATGCCCCTTGTCATCATTATTTTCATTTTATTAATTTCCAACTAAGGAGTATAGTCAACCATTGTTATGTATTTCTAATATAAAAGAATTATATCAATCTTCTACCATAACAAAAGAATTCTTACGTGCATAAACTATACCGAGAAAAAAACCTTAATTTCAATGACATCTTACTAACCGTCTATGTTTGTCACTTTAATAGTGGATAATCTTGGGCCTTTCGGGCCCCCAACCAAGCTCTGATACCACTATTAAGCCTTTTAGGCCCCCAAAAGGGATTTACAATAAGTGTTACGACCATATCTTTTTCGAAACGTTAAGTAAATGAATAAGACTTTCTCATTAGCCTATACACAAGTTACCAACACTTTCTATGACCGATGTGGGTTAAACCGAACAACTCTCCTTCACACATCGAGCAACCCCGAAACCAGACCGATGTGGGATAAACCCAATCCCAGCCTGCACCATTAAATTTCCCCAACTCTACTTAACTCATGCCCAATGTCATCATTATTTTCCTTTTTATTAATTTCCAATTAAGGGGTATAGTCGACCATTGTCATGTATCTCATAGAGAAGAATTATATCAATCTTCTACCATAACAAAAGAATTCTTACGTGTGTAAACTACATTGAGAAAAAATCCCTTAATTTCAATGACATCTTACTAACCATCTATGTTTGTCACTTTATAGTTGATAATCTTGGGCCCATCGGGCCCCCAACCAAGCTCTAATACCACTATTGGGCCCTTTAGGCACCCAAAAGGGACTTACAATAGGTGTCACGGGCCTCTCTTATTCCAAAAATTAACTCAATGAATAAGGCTTTTTCATTAGCCTATATACAAATCACCAACACCTTTTACGACCAATGTTAAATAAACCCAACAACTCCCCTTAACTCATCGAGCGCCCTCGAAACAATAATCGCCTAGCAAATTCACTTTTCATCATAAAGCACCCACCTGGCAAAGTCCCCTTAAATCATAAGGTAGAACTCATGAAGGAAACTCTCACAATTAGAGTAAGAAAACACTAAATCACCTAGACGACACTCACCTGTCAAACTCCTCTTAAATTATCAGCTAGAACCCATGAAGGAAACTCCGATAATCGGCGTATGAAAACACTAAATTTTTGAAGATCGTAACTTGGCTTGAAAACCCCTTTTTGGATCCTTCGGGCCCCCATCCAAGATCCAAATTTCCCAAGATCGTAACCTCGTTCTAACTTTGGACCCTTTGGATCGTAACCCCTTTTTGGATCCTTCGGGCCCCCATCAAAGATCCTTTTGACCCTTTGAGCCCCCAACGAAGCATTGATACGTGTCTTTCTTATTTCAAATGTTAACTTAAATAATAAGACTTTTCCATTAATTTATATACAAGTTAACAACATCCTCTACGACTGATATAGGATAAACCCAATAGATAATGACTCTAAACACACCTTAGAGGTTTCTCTCATTTATTGTTCTTGTTTACCTCATCTAACGTTTTAATGTTTCAACACCAAACAAATAAAATTCTTCCTTGGAAGTCTTCATCTGACGTATCCGTGTTATTTTGTATATGCTAAACATTGTTAGGTGAGTGTAAAAATTATATGTAATACAAGTAATGATGGTTTATCTACTCTCAAATAGACTCCCATCCCAAAAAGACTTCGACGCATACAAACATGCCATGGTCAAAGACCCGAAGGTAGAGAACACTTTTGTTCCCTTGTTTGTTGATGCTCAATCAGAAGGTGCACCATGCGATATATTATGCGGGACCCACGTCACATTTTGAAAAAAATTTCAATGGTCCACAAGAAAATTATTGGTCTAAACTTACGAATTGAATTTTAGATAACAAAACCCCCGAAAACACATTTATATCATGCAGCTTCAGAAGTGTTTTTTCCCAAGTCATCATGTTGGGAGCTTGCCATATGAATCATTTTTGCCTTTGGCATGAAGGAAGCTTATGGGTGCAGCCTATTCATTTTGAGCATTTGTGGATGTAATGAGTATAAATCCATTAAGGGCCCCGTCTATTAATATATGTAGCCTGTAGGCACTACTTTTTTTTCCCAATATATCTGATATATGTAGGCACTACTTCCTAATAAGCTATTAAGATGCTATTTTAATTTAACTATTAATGACAAGAGGATGGTTTACATTTCTGTATTCAGTCTGGAGTCCATGCCTGCTAGCTATCAACCAACATACTTGAATACACCATATGTTCCTTTTGAGCGCTTATTGTGATCAATGTCAATACGGATGCAAGACCCAATTAAAAGAAATTAGTACCCATTAAATATAAAAAAATATTCTACTCGAAAATATTACAATTAATATTAGTTGTAAGATCAATAATGAGTGAGATAAGTATAGGTTAAAATACCCATTTATTATTGAAATAATAACAATGTAATAGATAAATTTAATAATGACTAGGTGATTTGATAAAAGATGATCAGGCCTTATTGTAATATTAGTTGTAAGGCCTTCTGTCAGATTCTCATTCTAAATTTCATTAACAATAAATTTAAAATTTTCGTAATTAATGAGAGATATCATCATTAGATATTTACTAGTTCATTGATCTTAAGGGCCGGTCATTATTTTTTAAAGGCTACTTTTTTTCCTTTGTTCTCTCATATTGTAGAACGCCTTATTAGGGAAAAAATATACTGTAGTAAACTGTAAACATTTCTTGTTGTTATTGTCATTGTTCTAGTTTATATACCTGAGAATTTAATTCATATTTTTTTAAAAGTGGTTGTTAAATGTTGGTTTATAATTTTACAAACTTAATTTTTTAAAATAAAAAATGAGTAATTAAATTGGAGTTTGGTTTTATAAAAAAATAACTTCCAAGCAAATCAAGTTTATCTATGATTATAAAAACGATCCTAGAGTTAGGACTCGATGACTATGGGATAATAAGAAATTAGTATCACCAACAACAACTTATATTCCTTTGTAAGCTACATTTAATGTGAATTTTAGATGATAATATTGGATTTTGGACATAAATATATACATGATCTATAATTCTACCATATACTGTTATTTAAGGTTCGTCTAAATTCATTCATCTATTAAAGTTAAGTTTAATAGGTCATTAATATAAGTATGGATTGATGTATAGATACTATTTTTGTAATTTTTTTTTATAATAGGTTGAAATCAAATTATGAAAAATAATGAGATAAATAGGGGGTTATGGTCCCCAAATTTGCAATTACTTTATTGTTTTAGCATCTCATTTCTAGAAACTTTAGTCTTGAAGAATTTGGTGTTGAATTTAGAAGATCAAAATATAAAGAAAAAAAGAATCATATATCTTTTGTGGATTCAGGTATGCTCTCACTATCAAAGTCTGTTTTTTGACAATTTAATTTAAGAAGATTAAAGTTTTATCAAGATGGTTTTATCATCTCTATAATTTAGTTTAAACTAAAGTTTTTTTATAACAAGTGGTATCCGAGCAACTTCATATTAAATCATTGAGGATTAGTTAAAAACTCATATTTGGAACCATCTATTTCTATATTGTTGAGTGTTTAAAATATATAGTATTTACTAATATTTTTAATGTGATTTTGTAAATCCCATGTATAAATATTATTATTTAGTGATATTTTACTTTTTTAGTTAATTAATATTTTATGAGATATGTTTAATTTTGGATTTTAATGTAGAAAACCATTGAAAAAAAAAATCTTAGGGATTGTTGGTTGTCATGGCATTGGGTCTCACCCATTGATGACTACAATTTGTTCTGCCGATAAAGCTCAATAATACATTTGACTAGGTCGATGAGTTTGAAACTTAAATTGACATCATAATTAATTAGACTATGTTAATTTGTGAATACCTTCATTGAATTTATATATCTAATGACCATCTCATCTTTTAAATAAATGGGTGGTCATTTGTTATTTGGGTATCTCAACTCAGGGCTTAGAAGTTTATTTATAGAAGTAGTTCTAATTTTTTTATTCTTTTCCCTTCATAATGAAAACTAGTTTCTTCTTTATAATATTTTCTATTTTTATTTTGGAGTAATTCTTTATTTTATTCTATAAAAGAATGAAACTTAACATGTGTTAATTTAATTCATTTCAACCTTACTCTTTTATTTAATTGGATTGCTTGAATTATCATATTTTTAATGCTAAGAATAAACTGATCAAATATTACTTAGATTATGAGGTTTAATTAGATTTCGGGAGAAATCAATTAAATTACTTATTGATAATTCATCATACGATGAATATAAAGACTTTTTTGTTGTTGTGGTTAGAAGATACATAATACCGTGTGCAATTGTAAGGCAAATCTTAATGATTTATTTTGTTAGTTAATCAATTATCATATATCACATCTAGATTTAATGATTCAAGATACCAAAATAATAGTAGTTTGTAAGAGGGAATAAATTGATATAGTCTTCGACATATTTGGGATTATTAAATTCAAATTATGGTTTAGTTCTAATTAAAATTTAAGAAACTTATTAATGCTACAATATGCTACCAAAGTAGCCTCTTTTATAGAAATTATTTTATTTTTTAATTTTAAGATGGTTGGGTATTTGATTCATATGAATATTAATCAGCCAAAAGGAAAGTTAATATTTTACAAAATTATATATTTATTTGTGGTAATAAATATAAGATAATTATCAAGATTCCGTGTAAATAATAAATCGGCCTAAAGAAAGGTTTATTATTTGACAGAATTTATTGTCCATGTTTAATTTCTATACTAAGAGTACAACTTATAAATTAAACTTTTTATCCGAAGACTAAATATTAATGTTATGCTATGTAACACCTCGTTCTGGCTCACTCGTGAACCTACCAGGAAATGTTACTCGCGACCGAACCATTTTCTAATCTACTAGATTCGGTTAAGCCGACCCGGATCTACCCTCGGCGTCTTAAAACGGAGATACAATATGTAAAACATGGATGAGATGCTTGGGTTCTATTGACCTACATGCATGCCAAGGTATACAAGAAAAAATAAAACAAATGCAATAAATGAGAAATCCAAAGAAAATATCTATTTCTATAGAAAAATGGATAGATTTTCCCTCTAAAGTACGATACTGGCCAACCTCTTCACAAGGAGGATATGTATATTTTATAAAAATAATATAAAACATGACAATTTATCAAGGCATTTAGTAGTTATCGCTTTCGTCTTTATCTGAGCCGAGTTTGAACTCCAAGGCTCCCTGTTTATTCACATTCATTTACTTGTTTTACAGGCAGTTTATCAAAACATATCACAACATGATTATCATTATTCACACAGTATCAACACACTATCATTAAACATTACACACAGTAGGTACATACGTATGCGGTACCATGTTGCTCATCCGCAGTCCCAACAGCTTTCATTCATCATGATCCTCACCTACATATATATTAAAAAGCCATCAGTAACGAGTGTTACCGGTCTAAAAATTAACCAATATCAACCTGGCACGGGAGAGCTGACCCTCTTGTTGAATAAAAACAACATATACTTCATCAAGAATTCTCACAAGGGCACTAATGGGAGTCGTCGCCCACAGGCGGAAGCATCCCCTGTCCATATCATTCTCTTTCCATAACATTCTCTTTCTTTGGCCATTTCATCTATCACTTTTTACATCAATTTCATTCCTTTCTGCCTTTTACATCCTCTATATTACTCATGGCCTTGAGCACGAAGGCATACTATCTTGCAGTCGTCTTTAGTGCCCTTTGAAACACAAGTCTAGACATGCTCTGTACTTAATAGTACCCGTAGACCTCCACGTTCTCCGAGTGTGAGGATTACAAACGCGGAGTTGTCAGGATTCACTCGAGAATGAAGTGGCTCCAAAGCCAACTTTGACGAGCACACACCCTATCTCAAGACGTGGGTATCAATATAACTCATTCCATCTCTCACTAAAAATGAAAAATCTATACATACATAGGTCTGGGTTGGGATTATTAAAATAGGCCTTAAGGCACCGTGAGCTGGATCTGAATTTTGAAAACATACTCGAGGGATCTCATCCTCGATGGTTATTAATCCAGAAAATGTGATCGGCTAAATGGCCCGTGTGGAGTGGGATACAATAAAACCACCACTCGACACGTCTTCTTTTCTGCTGTAATAAAAAACATGATAGAATGAGATGAAAAATCAAGAGCGAGTCCTAAACGGACATGGTAGAAGCTCCAAGAGTGGTTGTGCACCTAGGCAGCAAGCTCCTACTCCGTACCTACACATCAAAACTAAATATTAATGGTCGTTAATGATGCATTCACACATCCTATGGCATACTCGCATTAACCATGCATCAATCAACACACATCAATAATAATCAATATAAGTTTTTCTACTCTACATTGCAATAAATTACATTACTTATTAAGTCGACCTAATTGATCCCTTAGCATTTGTTTTAATATCGCACAGTCACATATCTCAATATTTTTATTAACATAAAAATATTGAACACATCAATCACTCAATCTTTGCTAATAATCATTATTTTAAATAATTCAATAAAAATAAATTATACCTTGCGCGCCGTCGGCAATCGGTGACGACTAGGGTTTCTTCGCATGTGTCGAACGTCAAATTCCGCCATTGGTGGTGTTTGAAGTTTGATCAGGTTTGGCTGGATGAACTTGGCAAAAGACGAGGCAAAATCCGGCAAATCTGGTTTTTCGACAAGTTCATCAATTTTCCAGCGGGTCCCAACTATTTGCTGGCGGCTCCTAGCGATTCATTGGCAACTGTTCCGGCAAGGCAATCGGGAGTAAGCATCAGCACTGTCTCGGAAACCTCGACCCAATGGCGGTGATGGCTAGGGCAGCCGTGGCAGCGATGACTGCCAGTGGAAACGTCGAATTCAATGGGGGCGGTCAGTCGTTCCGATCAGGCTCACGACAGGCCTCGGCGGTGGTGCTAGGTAGAGGGAAAATATCAGGGATGTGGAGCTGGTGGTAGTTGGTGTCATGGCGGCAGCAGCGCAGCCCAGACGGCGGTGAATTGACTCTGGGAATGTTGCGTGTTTGTGGGGAAATTCCGGCATTGTGGCAGCAAGACAGGGGCCAGGGTTGGTCAGGGCAACACGATGACGGCACGACAGAGCTCGGGCGGCGTCGATCAGAAGCAGTGTGGCATCGGTGACAACGGCGGCGACGAGCACAAGGGTGGCAGTGATGGGGTTTAGGGTGAGGAAGTGTCGGGAGGGGGAAGAAATACTTCGGTGGTAAACTCGTAAATAAGTATTGGCTCAATTCCTACTCAAATAAAAAATAATAACTACCTCGTAATAAATCCTATAAAAATCCAAAAAAATAAGGAAAAATCCCACAAAATATATTGTACATCGTAACACCACAATGACATGTTTTATAATTAATAACCCACTCAGCTGTCCTATAACGCATCCTAATGCGTTATTCGGTCTAAAACTATTTCTACGATCAAATACATAAAAATATACTGCATACTTTCATATATTCTGATAATTTATTTCTCACTATCTTTTCGACGTTATCATTATATATTCAGGTACACTTGACCCTCATTGCTCATAACTCACTACTGGCTTCGACTAAGCACGCGGTCTATAAAACTAACTCGACTCGAACCAGGATTTGAACCGGCTGGTTTGCTTACGTGAACCTATAACTCGAGTCACAAGTTTTACATGCTAGGTATCTGTTGATGGGATTGACCATTGTTTAAATTATTAATCTTATTAAGAGTATGTTATTTTGTTCTATTTTCAGTTAATCAATCTGTTTCTATGATTTTTGCCAATAACAATTCAGTTCCAATGGTTAAAGATAATTTTAAGATTCAAAAGAAAGCGTGATGTTCATTCTCGGCTGCATGGATCTTGTCCTTGCATTAACGACTGAACAACCTGCTTCTCTTTCGGACAAAAGTTCAGTTGAGGAAAAACGGGACATTGAGAAGTGGGAATATTTAAATCGCATTAGTCTTATGATCATGAAGCGTGGAATTCTAGAGACCTTAAGGGCAATGTGTCTGAGATGGTTACTATAGCCATTGAGTTTCTTAAGAGATTGAAAAACATATTTTAAAAAATCGATAAGTCTGAAACAAGTTCACTTTTGTCAAACTTGATTTCAATGAAGTTTAAAGGAAAAACAAGCATAAGAGAGCACATTTTAGAGATGCCAAATATTGCTTCAAAACTAAAAGCACTAAAATTAAAGCTATGTGAGGCTGAATCTTAATGAGTTTATTTCTTATTTTGTCTAAGAAGAATAAAGGTTGAAGGAAGAACAGGCTGAAAGTGCTCACTTGGCTAGTACCTATCTGGAGAAAAATAAGAAAAGAAAAGAATAGGCTGGAAATGGTTCTCACAAGCAACAACAAAATAAAGAAAATCAGGCTTCTTGCTATTTCTTTTTGGGTAAACTTGGACATATGAAGAAGGAATGTACTAAGTATCTTTTTTAATTTTGTTTGTTGTGAGGTTAATTTAGCTTCAGTGCCAACACACACTTGGTGGCTATATTCGAGTGCTACTACTCACATAAGTGTGTCAATGCAAGGTTGCCTAAGTTGCCGAAAGTCAAATGATGCTGAAAGATTCATCTATGTAGAGGATGGTAAATCAGTTGTAGTTGATGCAATAGCGACTTTTAGATTATTATTGACGACAGAATATTATTTGGATTTAAAAGAGACATATGTAGTATCGTCTTTTAGACAAAATTTAGTTTCTATTTCTATATTGGACAAATTTGGTTACTCTTGTTCATTTATAAATAATAAGTTTAGTCTTTTTCTAAATTCAAATATTGTGAGTACGTGTTCCTCGTTTTTTTATGATAATCTATATTTACTTGATACTATTATATCTTTTAATAAAACTTTACATGTGGGTTTACGTGATATAAAAAGAAAGTAAACCACTGTGAATTTTGCTTTATTCTGGCACAAGTATTTGAGACACATTTCTAAACAAAGAATTGAACTACTTGCGTAAGATGAGATTCTTGATTTTCTTAATTTATCATATCTACAAGTCTGTACTGAGTGTTTTAAGGGGAAAAAAACAAATATAAGGAGACTAGGTGCTAATAGATCTTCAAGCCTCTTAGAAGTAATACATACGGACATTTGTGGATCATTTCCTACGACTTCTTGGAATGGTCAACAATATTTTATTACGTTCATAAAATATTATTCTCGTTATGGTTACCTTTATCTCATTCATGAGAAGTCTCTAGCATTGGACTTGTTTAAGGCATATAAGGCTGAAGTTGAGAACCAACTTGACAAAATTATTAAGACTATTAATTTTGACCTTGGTGGTGAATACTATGATAGATATGATGGATCAAGTGTACAACATCTAGGACCATTTTCCAAATTCGTAGAAGTGTATGGTCCGACAATTCACAATGCCAAGTATTTCTAGCAAGAATGGTATTGCTGAGAAACGAAACCGAACATTAAAAGATATGGTGAGATGTATGATTGCTCATTCTACTTTACCTGATTCACTCTAAGGTGAGGCGCTAAAGACATTAACATATCTTCTTAATAGAGTACCAACAAAGGTAACTATTAAGACCCCTTATGAATTGTGAACTAGAAAAGGCCTATAATTAAATATTTACACATTTGGGGTTGTCCAGCTGAGACAAGGCTTTATATACTAAATAAAAGGAAATTGAACTTAAGAACTGTAAAACCCCATTTTTGGGTTAGGGTTTTACCCGATTTAAGTTTTCACTATTTGGGTCAGTATCGAGTTGGTTTGAACGAGATCGAGCCAAACTTGTTTCAGATTATGAGTATAGGCCTAAATGGCCGTATGAACATGTTATGGAGGCTGAGTATGCCCGACATGCGAATTATAAGATCACGAGTTATCAATGTATGCTCAGGTATACGGATTTGTTTGTATGTGTTAGACAGGATTTTAGGCCTAGATTTAGGCCGTTACGGCGTTTAGTATCCGTTTGGGATTTTATGGGTACATCATTTGCATGCATCATAGGAATTTTAGATCACTCGATTTATGCCCCTGTGGGCTCAATTTGATTAAGTCTAGTGTTCGAGGCCCATTTAGCCTTCTTACCACGATTCCCTCCGATAGAGTCAATTTCAGGACTCGAGT
>JAVDBV010077925.1:0-12005 GCA_032619315.1 Piper longum
TGCATGATGTCTAATGATAGTATGTTAATTAAGTATGATTGGAAATTTTATTACATTATGTTTTGATGAACTGCGTAGGAAATGAATAGAAATATGTGAATGAATAAGGAGCCTTGGAGCTGAGATTCGGCTCAAGCGAAAATGAAAATGAAGATGATTGCATTTGGTTTTGATTGTAGTATTTTATATCATTTTGATTGAATAGATATAAATATTCTTGTTGTGGACAGGTTGGCCCTTATTGCACTTTTAGGGGAAATTCTGTCCGATTTTTCGTAGAAATAAGTATTTTCCTCGTGATTTCTTGTTTATCGTTTTTGTTTTGTTTTGTTTACATATCATGGCATGCATGTAGGATCACGTTAGAACCCAAGCATATCATCCATGCCTTGCATATTTGCATCTCCGTCTAAAGACGCCGATGGTAGATCTTGGTCGGCTTAACCGAATCTAATAGGTTAGCGAAAGGTTCGGTCGCCGATGACACTTCCGGGTCGGTTCGAGGGTGAACCGAAACGGGGTGTTACACAACATTCCGAACACATTAAGGCCATTATGAATTTAAAGTGATGCCTTTGGATTGTCAAATGCTCCTTCCACATTTCATGCATTGATGAATGGGGTATTAGGTGATTATCTTAGGAGATTTATTTTAGTTTTTTTTTATGATATTCTCATATATATAGCAGCTCTTGGAAGGATCATTTGGTACATATAGAGAGAGCCTTGGATAAGTTGTTAGTTCATGAATTATATGCAAGGAAGGAAATGTGTTGTTTTGGTATGAGGAAGATACAATATTTGGGACATGTGATTTCGGAAAATGGGGTAAGTGTTGATATGGAAAAGATTGCAGCAATAGAGAAATGGGCAATACCAAGATCTATTAAAAGTGTAAGAGGGTTTCTAGGTTTGACTCGATACTATAGGAAATTTATCAAATACTTTGGTACCATTGTAGCTCTTTTTTCTGATTTACTTAAAAAAGATGCTTATAAATGGAACAAATTGGCAACAGATTCATTTGATAACTTGAAAACTGCTCTTACACATGCTCCAATCTTAGCATTACCAGTTTTTTTTTATTATCTTTTGTGGTGGAATGTGATGCTAGTGGGGGTGGCATAGGAGTGGTTCTTATGCAAGGAAACAGGCCCATTGCTTTTTACAGCAAAAAATTGCATGGATGACATCTTTTATTGTTAACTTATGAAAAAGAGATGATGACTTTAGTGTTAGCAGTGCAAAGATGGAGATATTACTTGTTGCGCAGAACATTTGTGGTCAAAACTGATCATTCAAGCCTCAAATATCTGTAGGAGCAACAAATTTACACATTGGCATAACAAAAATGGTTAAGAAAGCTATTAGGTTATGATTTTACCATAGAGTACAAATCAGGCAAGGAAAATAAAGTGGCAGATGCCCTTTCAAGACAATTTGAAAAAACTCATATTGCTGATCATAATTCAGAAAAGAGAGTGACTTCAAGAGTAGTAAATCTACTCCTGCAAGTAATGAGGTGTTGTCTTTAGTTGCATTGTCAACAACCATTCCACGATGGTTGGAGGAAATTAAAGAAGTATATACTTTTAGTAAGATGATTCAGTCACTAATGAGGAAGTGCGTTGCAAAAGAATTGTCAGCAAATTGGTCAAATAGAGAAGGAATTCTATTCTATAAAGATAGAATTTATTTAGATTCCAAAATGCAGCTGATTCCAATTATTCTCAAGAAATTCCATGATAGAACACATGAAGGAATCCAAAAAACTCTCAAAAGGTTAAGAGCAAATTTTTATTGGTCTCGAATGGTTCAAGATGTTGTGACTTACTTGAAAAATTATGAGGTTTGTTAAAGATTCAAGTCCTCCACAATGACACCTAAGGGTTTATTGCAATCATTGCCAATACCAAATCAAATTTGAACTGCTGTATCAATGGATTTCATCATAGGCATGCCCAAAAGTCGGGTAAGGATACAATTCTGGTAGTGGTACACAGGTTATCCAAATAGAGTCATTTTGTAGCTATCACACATCCTTTTATAGCAGCTAGTTGTTTGAATTATTTCAATGATGTGTAAGTATACACAATCGATACAAATAATATAATGATAAATTTAAGTATCGTCCCACAGGGAGATAAATTTTCTTAAATTAATTAAAGAAAAAAAAGAATAAAACAAAAATAATTGATTCAACTAATTTTAAGTAACAATTTTAAATGAAAGAAAGAGTGATATGGATAAAACTCGTTCTAGAGTCGAATTTCCCTTAACCTGAATTTAACCTTTATCACATCTTATTCTTATCTTTTATTTCCTCAGATTGTCGATCTAAGATAATTATATGTGGTGGCTCCCGCTCCTTCATGTTTTTATTATTTTGCTTCAATTTCTACCTCTAGGTGACAATTGATTAAGGAACAAAATAACGCATTAAGATTTACCTTACAATCGTATACAATATTGTGTATCTCCCAACCACAATGATACACAAGTTACAAGACTCGTTGTATGATGAATTATCAATGATTAATCTAATTAATTTCTCTCGAAATCTAATTAAATTTAATAATCTAAGAAATAGTTGATCAATTTATTCTTAGCATTAAGAACATAATAATTCAAATAATCTAATTAAATAAAAGAGTAAGAGCTTGAAATGAATTCAATTAAATCATGTTAAGTTCCATTCTTCTTTAAAACGAAAGAGAATTACTCCATAATGAAAATAGAAAGCAATATAAAAAAATAATCTTTATTATGAAAAGAAAAAAATTACAAAAACTAGAATTAATTTTAATTATTAAACTCCTAAGCCAGAAGATGAGATGTGATGATCCAAACAATAAATAACGACCCATTTATATAGAAGAGTAGATATAAGAATTCGAAAAAAAAATTGTTCACAAATCGACATATTCTAATTAATTTTGGTATCCAATCAAGTTTGTACTACCTCATCATACTCAAATGTAGATATGTACTTTCATTTTCATCGAGCTTTGTAGTCATTGGGTGGGGCCAAGTGCCATGACCATAAGCTTAATTTATTTTATCTTTTTTTGTATTGAAACACCAAAATTAAGCATATCTCATAAAATATTAATTAACTAAAATATAACGAAAAATATCACCTAATTAACAATATTTATACTCAGGATTTATAAAATTACATTAAAAACACAGGTAAATATTATATATTTTAAATACTTAATACTAGCATTGCTCAAGTATACTTTGATAACATTTTTAAGCTTCATGACATGCCAACTTCTATTATTTGTGATCAAGATGCAACATTCACCAATCAATTTTGGAATGAAATGTTTAGATTGCAAGGAGTAGCATTTAATTATATTTCAATTTACTATCCACAAACAGATGGACAAATGGAAGTTGTTAATAAAATTCTGGAACAATTCCTGAGATGTTTTTCTGGTGATAGACCACAAACTTGGATGAAATGGCTGGCTTGGGTAGAATATTGCTATAACACGAGTTTTCAGTCTTCTATTCGCATGAGTCCATTCGAGGCAGTTTGTAACATGAGCCCCCCAAATTTGCTGACATATGTTCTTGGAACAGCTAAGTCAAGTGAAATGGATCAGGTGTTGCACGACAAATATCAATTATTATTTGAGCTTAATGAGAATTCGATGAATGCTCAAGTGTGCATGAAGCATTACCATAATTTGAGGAGAAGCGATGTGAAATTCCAGGTGGGACAATTAGTTTTTCTTAAACTGCAACAGTATAGGCAAACGTCTTTTAGTTCAAGAAAAGTCACAAAGCTAGCTGCAAAATTTTATGGGCCATTTTTTATCACTGAATGTATTGGAGTAGTTTTTTACAAATTACAGTTACCAAGGAATTGTAAACTGCACAATGTGTTCCATATTTCTCAGCTCAAAGCATCAGTGAATGCAGACATCTACATTCAAGCATCAATTCCGAAAATGATATCACCTGAAAGTATCATGCAGGGATAGGAAACAAGTGATAAAATTTGATGTAAGTGAGGAATTTTGAGCAACCTTGAGAGCAAGGTTTTTTTTGGGAGGGGAGTATTTGCTATGAATAAAATGAGTATATTGGAAATGTGTCAAGGCAATTTTATTAGTTAGGAGTGAAAGGTAAAATAGTAATAGTCATAATTTGAAATGTATAAAAGGAGATAAAGAGGGGCAGATTAGACCAAAATTTTATTCAATTTTGATTCTTTTCTTTATGAGGAAGGAAGTGAGTGCTCTTCTTCCATTCTCATCCATCTTCTTCTTTGATTTTCCAAATCGTTCTTCAATCGATATACTCTGTTTTTTTGCTCTGTTTTGATCCAACTATGGCCCCAACGAAACAAAACAACAAGCAGTGTAAAGGCAAGGATTTGATATTCAGCCCAATTGAATCAAATCCTAGCACATTTTTAGCAATCCTGATTCCAGATAATTTCCCTTCCATTTCTGCTCTCTTCAGCATACACGATAGACATTCAGAGCCGATAGAATAAAAAGATACGGGACATGGGGGTCTCACCTTGCCTAATGCCTCTGGTTGGTGTAAGATTACCAACAAATACATTTCTTCCCAAGATTAAACCAATGATAAAAAACCTAGAGCTTGCAGAATATGAAGAATGCAACCTCATTCAGTTCTATCAAAGGCCTTAGATAGCATACCACTTAGATTAACCTTTATCCCCCATGTATTTAAAGTATTCAAAAGCCCACGCTATGTTATGAATAATTTGTCGTCCTTGAAGAAAAACTGATTGTTCTTTCCCGATACATTAGTGTACGATAGATTTTACTCTAGCCACCATAAGTTTAGAAATGATTTTATAGACTTCATTACCCACACTAATTGGTCTAAACTCGTGAGTCTTCTAAGCTTCAGAAATCTTTGGGATGAGCATAAGAATAGATTTATTAATGTCAGAAATATATTTCTACTTCATTAGGAAAGAAAGCTTGCACTAATTGGTAAATATTATTAGAATTAGCCGCCCCCGCCCCCCCACAACAGCCGGTAAAGTTATCAGACCAGGAGCTTTCAATGAGTTAAGACCTTGGACAATCTCCTTGATTCTTTTGTGAGAAGGTGGCTCAATTAAATAAAATATTGGTAAAATACAAAGTGATAGTCTTTAGCTAAAAGGCTACACAAAATGTTAAAAAAGAATTAACTCAGGGTTAAACCCTATTTATTTATTTTTAACATTTGTCCTTGTCCTTCCCTCGTAAACATAATTTTATCTCCTCTGTCACTTTTTATAATTACGATGAATAAAAAAATATGATTTTTAGAAAATTTATATAAAGTTTATCTCCTCTATTATATTTCACTTTTTTTTCATTTTGAATTTTATGACCAAAATGACTAAAATACTCCTGATTAATATTGCATAATTGGTTTGTTTTAGGGGGTTTGGGTCTGGGCTAGGTCCGGGACACCTTGCATTTGTAAAGTTCACATCATATAATTTGCCGAATGGAAAACTTTTACATGTTTTCGAGTCTAAAAACCATCAAATACTTTTTTTCTCTCTTTTAACTACTTAATTGTTATAAATTATAAAAATATCTTTTTATCTAATTTAATGATTAATAAAAATAATATTCGGCCTGTTCGGATAGCTATATGATTCTAAAAATTTACCTTTAAGAAAATGTTACAAGTCCTTATAGCGAGATTATAATTGGTCCCTTTAATTATAACTAGCCAAGATTATGCAGGCATTGCTTACAAATAAGTACATAGAATTTTAAGGAAAGAGATTATCAAAGTATCGTACCTATTGTACCGCATGTTGTACCGGTTAAAAACATTCATAAAAAAGTAAAGAGGGACGGAAGTAAAAAAAATGTTATTATGGGCTCCTTTGTAACTTAATTGATTATATGATCTTATATTTGGAAAGTATTATTTGTTAAAAAAAATTGCTATTATTAATTATGAATGAAAGGACTTTTGCATATTATTTATCAAAAATTTTGTTATTATCGAAATATTTGCTACTATCAAAATATTTGTTGTCATTTTTTGAGATAATTTATTAGTTTAACAACCACAATCAAAATCGTGTTAAAAAACGTCTGTCCTCTCAAAAAATAGGTTGATTGCGAAAGTTAATAGCTTGAGAAAAAGAGGGATGATATAAAAAAGGCATTGCATCGTCAAATTTTTGCCACTTGTTTTTTTAGATGTGCTCTAGACTAAGATTTCTGGTTCAAGCTCTACTCCATCCTTGACAAAAAAGGTATTTGATAACATTTTCTTGTTTTCTCTTCCAACAACTATTTCCAGGATATGTAAAAACTTAAATGTGGAAGAAGCTTTCCACTCCACGTCCACAGACCAGAGCTTAAGATGCTCTAAAATTTCATAACTTTTGGGTAAAGTACATTCTAAACATGCATCTAATTAGGACTTAAACCTCTTAATTTTGTCCTTAAATACAAAAAAGTTAGAACGTGAACAAGTTGAAGAACCAAGTGAAAAACATAAGCCATTTCACCAGTAAGCCAAGGTACACCTCAAGAAGACCAACAGCAAACGACTTGATGCAATGAAAACATGTTTTACCATTAGAATTTAATTAAAAAATACATGAGAAAGTAGAACGCTAATCTCGACTGGTTACTCGATACTAACCAACTTGTGATGTTTATAGAAGTAACAGTCATGCATAAGAATTGGCCTTTATCTAATCCTACTGTCGCAGGCAACAACATAGCAACTTCATCATCTCACACCTACTAAATATGTCAAACATGTAAACTATTGCATTCAGCTTAGCAATATTTGAGTTTTTACCGGTTCATAATTTATAAATGTTCTGCTCTTATAGTTCCAAAAGATGAGTTTCCAGGAAAATCAAAACAAAGATTTACAGACAACACACATGACTTCTTACTTAAGTAAAATTACACATCTAAACCTACAAAGGACACTCTTCATGCTTCCTGATTAATATAGCAAACCTCCAAGCTAACATCTAACCTCCTAACATATGAATTAATAGAACCTTGGAGAAGGGCTAAAAAGATCTCCATGTACGCAATAATTATGTTCAAGGCTATCTATGAAACTTAAACCGTGCTATCTAGAGACGCTACTGAAATAAACATCTGTTCAGACACCAGAGAAACCATTCCAAGCTGTATATTATAATACTCAAGTGTCCACACCTTAGCCTCAGATACAAACCACGCTTCTACTACACACAGCTTCTTCATACCTACCTTTTCCTTTTTGGTAACATGGATTTTATCAACAGAGAATAAAAAGATTAAAAAAAACAATTACTGCAAACTGAAACGCTTCCTGTCATGAAACTAAAGAGTGAAAATTGAAGTGCTAAAATATTTGCTATCAGTATGTCACATATCAGCTGAACTTCAGAAGTCTTAAATGGTTTGCCTATCTAGGCAGCAATCATTTTACACTCTGGATTGCACACTCCTGTAAAAGTATATCCTTTGAGAGAACAAAGATTATATTTCAAATAAAAACATATTGGAACACACATTCATCATCTCTATAGCAAACAACTATAACATCTACTGCTTTATCCAACCATTCTATATAATAACTCCCAAAATGCCACTTCAGACTCCGGATTTTACAATCCATTCTGAAGTATATGCTTCAAAAGCATCAAGGTTGTTTTATCTCATTAAAAATTACTAGCACGCACACACATCATCTCTACAAACAAAACTAATAAACAACAAAAAGACCATTTTCACTAACTCCCAAAATGCCTGTTTCCATTCCATGCAACAACAACCGGAAAAACAAAGGGAACTAATATACAAGAGGAATGAACTTGTACTTAACTTTAGACATATACTCTCTGTAATCTCCGCCAAACGTCTCCAGCAACAGCTCCTCTTCCAACCTCGCCTTCTGCTCATAATAAGCTACACACACCGCCATCAGGAACAAGCAACTCAACGGCGCCCGCAGGGCCGCGGTATACGCTGCGAACATCAACATGGTGGAGGCGTACATCGGGTGCCTCACCCACCGAAAAGGCCCGAACTTTACCACCACCGACGGCACCACCACCTTCTCCGAGTACTTGGCAAAGTACCAACAAGCATGGTACTGCATAAACAGGGCCACAAGGATCAAACCCCAAATGCCAGCACTCGCCCACCCATTCCTGATCAGGTGCAGCTCCGGCCCCTCGGCCGCGGCGAACCAGTGCCCGACGAGGACGGCGGCGCAGAACAGCCCCCTGGCCCAGCCGGGGGTGGCCACATCCCACTTGGCATCGTGCGGCCTCGGGTAGAGGTCGCCGTACATCCGCTTTCGGACGGTGGAGTTGAAGAAGAAGAAGTAGTGGTAGGCGAAGAAGAAGACGAAGGGCCAGCCTTCAAGGAAGCCGTTGAAGTGCGCGGCGGGGACGAGGGTGAGCCACAGCACCGCGGAGGCGACGGCGGCGAGCTGCTCGGCGGGGGAGGCCTCCCCGCGGCCGTGCCTGGATAGGCAGCGGAGGCCGTAGCCGGCGACGGCGACGGCGAGCATCCACGGCCAGAAGATCCAGCTCCAGCTAAAGTACATCCAGAAGAAGGGCGACAGGGCGGCCCGGGCGGCGGCTTTGGAGGCGGCGGCGGCGAGGAAGGCGATGGCGGACCATTTGAGGAGTCGTAGGGGGGTCAGGGAGGAAAGCAGAGACCTTGCTTTCGATATGGGGGTTGTACGGTCGTCTTCGGCTGAGGAGGAGGATCTTTCCGGCGAGGGGAGGCTGGTCGCCGGCGATGGCGGCGATAAGGCGGAGAGGACCGGAAGGTGTTTGATGTTTTGTCGCAGCGAGAGTTTGGGCCTTGAGGGGTACAGGAAGAGTGCGGGGCGTGGGAGGGGCGGGACCAGTGGTGGGGCTTGCACCAACAGCGATGCGACGCCCATTGCCGCCTCCTCACCTGGGTTCGGAGTGTTCTTGGCCGCTTCCTTTTATTGTGTAGTTGTTATTTACAGTCTTATAACTTGGAACAGCCCAGTGATAACATGAAAAAAAAGTTCACATTGCTCCTATTCTCTAATATAAGCATCAAAAAATAAAACTCTCAAAACTTGTCAAACTTGCATTACAAAAACGTTAGACTTTGGAAGAGTATATAACATTGCTCAAAAAAAAAAATTGAGAGTATGAACCAGTATTGGAACGTGAACCCATCCATCACCATTCCACCATTTAATTCTAAATTATCCTTTATTTGTACTTTTTAATTTAATCATAAATTCTTATCCTTAATTTTTGGGCCCTCACATACCTATCATTTTTTTTAGAAAAAAAAATCTGTTATTTTTCCACACCATTTTTTTTAAAAAAGAAATCTTGAACAAGAAAAACCAACTTTAACCTGGTATACTGGGCCTGGAAAGTTGAAAACGTATGGGCTTTATATTTTATGAAGCTATCTTTGACACAAGTGATGGACTTCTAACTGGGTCTACGTCTAATAAGGTAACGTGGGCCCATTTTTCATGTAAACATAAATTAAGCCCATAAATGTTACATTAAAAACAAGACCTTAATTGTCAATTAATAAACAACTAAAAAAGCCCAATTGAATCCAGATTTGATTGATCAATTTTTCATATGCCAACACAATCATCAACATGCCAATAACCGCACAAGAACTGCATGCATGCAATATAACACATTTAAATTTAATGGCATTCCTCATTCTCATGACAACGAGCTTCATCCTCCAACCATTATTGAATTATATTTTGTGGAGGTCATCTATCAAATCAAGGGGCGGTTGGGTGTTAATGCAAAGGTTTATGTGTAATCTATACAAAGGTCAAGCATAGATTTTAGGTAACCATAAACATCATCTAAATTTTATAGAATTAGGGGATGTGGAAGTTATGATGTGAAGGCGATTTATCATTAATGCTACGGTGCATTCTCGCTTAAGAAAACCTCATTTCAACAATCCCCATTCACTTGGGCTATACTTATGCGCATTTTTTAATTTTATCCATGGAAAAAATCCTTTGGTGATTGCTAGGTGCAAATATAAAAATGACGATGACAATGATGACCACAAAACTTAGTTCATCGATAAGTTTTGTGAGTTAATCTTTCACAGGTTTTTTTAGATTAAGTGAGTAGTTTTGATAACAATATTAGAGGAAATTTTTTTGGTATATATATGGCTGTTTGTAAAACCAATGAGTCTAGTTAAAGTTTTACATTAGCAAATTAGTTGGTTTAGCCGTCAGTTCAAGTTTAGTTAGTTTCATGACATGTATACTGAGCCGAGACCGACTATGTGTTACAAGTGATTAGGGTCAAGCTTTTAAATTTGATGTCCTGGTATAGAGTATGAGCTCGGTGCGTATAAGCGTAGATACTATTGAAGCATCTACTAGGTCCGTTTAGGTCTTGCTTCTGATTTGATCTTCTCATTCCATCGTGATTTGGTTTGACAGGTAAATGGACGTGTTGAGTGGTAGATTTATCGTATCCCACTCCACACAAGCCATTTAGTCATACGGATTTCTAGATTAATAACCTTCGAAGATGAAATCCATCGATTTTGTTTTAAGAACTCAAATCTAGATCATGAGGCCTTTGGGCCTACTATATTATGATCCTCACCCAGACTTGGATATATATAGTTTCAAGTTTTCCAGTGAGATGTGAGACAAGGGGAAATTTGATTCACACATACTGCAAGCGGTGTAAATGCCAGTCAAAGTAGGCTCTGGATTAGTGAACGAGATGTTTCATTCCTAAAAAATCATCACAACTCCATATTTTGAGTTCCTCAAACTCGAAGAAGTGTAGATGATTACAAATACTGCAATGCACCTCATGTCTAGACTTGTAGATTTAAAGGATACTAAAGGTGTTTGTCTGAGACGACCTATGTGCTTGGGGCTAAGAGTTATACGGAGAATATAAAGGCCTTTAATATAATGGATTTTTTGAGCGTGCAAAAATTTGAAAATGTCGAGGTCTTTGACGAGTCAAAATGGGACATTGTTCAAGCCGAGGCTTATGGCTCCTAATTAGTGCCCTTATGAGTGATTCTAATGGAGAAGTATAGATGAATGATTTTATTTAACATGACAGTCATCTCTCATGTGCTAGTTTGAAAATTCCTGGACCAGTACACTCATTATTGATTTTTACATATTATATATGTAGTTGAGACCCTGAATGACTGAGCGTTGTCAGGACCACGGAGGAGCAAATATACAACGTGCATACATATACCTTCCGAAATGGAATGAAAAATGTGATGTGGTGAATTGTTATGCATTGTGATGGATAAAATACTATAATGTTTGATTGCAAAAATTGTTTGGGGGTGAAACTATGATATGATCTATGTGTATTGACTATCATAAATAGAACTAAACAGGATGAAGTAATGGGGTCAATACCCAACTCAGAAAAATAAAAAAAAAATTATGTTTATGTTTTAGTAACGCTTTATATTTTATCATTATATATACATATTATTTGTTGTTGAGAGGGTGGCCCCTATTGCACTTTTAGGGGAGACTCTGTCTATTTTGTTTTAAAAATCTTATTTTTTCGAACTTTTAATTGTTTTGCTTCATTTTGAATATGGATGGCGAGTCATGATATTCATCTAGAATAACATTCATACCTAAATATCTCATCCATGTATTGAATGTTTGCATCACCATCTTGAAACGCCGATGATAGATTCGAGTTGGCTTGACTGAATTGAGTAGATTAGCGAATAGTTTGGTCGTTGGTAGCATTTCCGGTTGGTTCGCGGGTGAGCCAAATTAGGGTGTTACACTGTTGATCCTTGTTTTAATTACTAATAATAAAATGGATATCCTATGTAATTGCATTTTAACTATTTTACCTAGCTATACCTAATAATCATTGTTGCCCATGATAAAATTTAGTGGCATCCCAATATATAATTAAAACTATTTACACTTACACATTGATTATTAGTTGTATAATGACACTTTAAGCTAGGAGGGGAGGGGGG
>JAVDBV010077926.1:0-15329 GCA_032619315.1 Piper longum
CATGTATATTATAATTGACTAGTATATATATATATATATATATATACTAGTCAATTATAATATACATGTATTGCAAGCCTTGCATTTCATGGGGATTATTTTGTATGAGGAAGACCAACCAATAATCATAAGTTTGTGGCGGGATTTGGCTCGTTCGTGTCAACATATGATCACTAAGATTCTTAATTTTTTTTAAAAAAAGATCACTAAGATATTAGAGACGAAAGCCATTACATTATATGTATTGGAAGGATGGCGGGGTAATATATATTGTTATTGATAATGATATTTGTCCTTTGCTGGAACTTCCCGCTTTTGATTAGGATTATGCCCTTCCAGATATCAATTAATTGGTCTTAAGCCTGCAATTTTTTTAAACATATACAGATGGAATCATTGGTTGTAATAAGAATTGGGTTACCATTATATTGTGCTTGTGATCATCTTTCAAACAAATTTTATGCCAACAAGAAGTATTTTTTTTAAATTTTATACTCAAACTCGATTATATTCTGACAAGATTAGTTAACTAGGTTTTCCCATAACATCAGTCAAAGGGGGTTAGAAGTAGCGTTAATTACTTTATCCTAACATTTCGATTTTTTTTACAAAATCAGGCAACTCCATTGGGTTTACCCAAATCAATGGATGCTTATTTGACTGCTGTGGATTCTTTTGTAATTTATTTTTAATAATCTACTCTTATATTCAATAAAAGCGCAACTCCATATTGTCCTCTGATTTATAAAAACAAGATATTTAAATAATCAAAATACAATAAAAATATAAAAAAATTAATTAACCTATTATAGTTTATCTTTTAATTCTATTAAGATCTATCTTTAAAGTCACCAAAATTTATATCGAAGATATTATATTATTATAATTAATCTCTTTAATTATTCAATGAACGTTTTTATTGTAGTATAAGTTGCAAGGGCATAACATCTTGCCTAGTTTATTTAAAACCTTACAAAGTGAAGTTTGCCAAATACATTCGTGTCAAGTTTACTCAAAATGAATATAAAGATTAAAAAACTTAACTCAGAGGCACCACAGTTTAAAACTCAAAACTTGAGACCTAGCCTTCCAAGTCCAATTGGCCATTTATAAATTTTTTAGTTAATTTAATAAACAAAACATCTTATAAAATTACTATTGTATTGCTCTTTTTGACACTTAAATTTGACAAATATATAATTTACATTATTTTATAGTAATGATTTAATTAAATTTATAAAAAAAAATAATATATTTTTAATAAGTTTCTTATTTGAAAAGTCAATTATAAAATATGTCAATAAAGACTCATCTATAGACCTTAACACAGGAAACCTAAGGAGTGAAGTTGGAGATTTTTTAGTGTACTTAAGAATTGAAACTATATATTTTGGGGAGTAGAAAGAGTTTTATATTTTGTTTTGAGTATTTTGGTGGTTCAATAAATGTATCATACCCTCGATGTATTTTGGGTTTGATTGAATGATGATTGAAAAAATAGAAAAATTTCAATGCACTGAGATGTTTTTTTAATTTTTTTTATCTACTTAATTATAATAAGATATATTTCAAGTATAACTAGTTGAGAACCTAAGCAGTGTACATGGACGGCAAAATTTTAATTAAGATTCTTATATAATATTTAAATTTACATTATATTAACTCAAATTATAATTAGAAATTATTATATATATTGTCAATAATTACTCACTTACGAATATTTATATTTATAAGTTGTCAACTAACTTACATTACTAATAGATATAAAAATTGTTGAATTTTAATTTTTTCCGACTCTAATAGAATTAATTTTTAAATTTTTAGTTGAGAATACCTCTTTAATCTAGGATTTTTATATACTTTTAATATTGTGCAAAGAACGCTTATGTATAATTTGACTATAATTATAAATTTTAATTCGAGTTAAGATGTTTATTTATTTTAAATAATTATTATGGACATGATAATTAATTACTTATATTTAATTATATTTTTTACGGGTCCATGATAAAATGAAGTATACCAAATTTATTCAAAGCTGAATTAGATTTCTCGATAAATGTTACAAATAATTAGTATTTTTCTAATAAAAATGGGAAACTATATATGCAAAATACTTTAATTAATATTATCCGAATATGAATAGAGCGAAACCGTAAATGGTCAGTTCTTAATGTGAATGAAATTGTAAAATAAATATTTAGTTAATGCTTTCTATAAATTGTGGACATATGTCACACTCTTGACAAGTTAAACTAGTTACTATTAGTTATGGTACAACTAACAAATAACAATACAAGACAGTTGCTTGACAATTCCATAATATAGATTTGCAAAGATTAAAAAGATTATTGTGTAACAAAAACTACATATATTAGCAGCCAGTTTTCGAATCTCTGATTAGTTTATATAGATGGTTAACTCAATTGATCTGACGAAGTGCAACTTAAGAGTTGAATAAAGTTAGTCAAGACTCCAAGGAAACCAGTAAGCAACTTAACTTTTGACAATTAGAAATTTAGAAATCAAAAAATCAAGTTCCCAGTTTTAATTTTCCACTTCGAAAAATTGGTAATTTCAAATTATAAACTATTAAGACCCACAAACAAAAAATAATTAACCAAGAAAAAATAAGCACCTTAGTCACTAAAAATATCAAATATAAACGGATCGAATTTACATAAGTTTCTGAGGATCCATCCATCTGGAGTTCCAAAATGCATAACAAAAGAGGTTCAGATATTGAACAAACCTAAGTTCCTTTGCTGATGCTGAACTCCAGCCTAATCCTTACGTAAAATTAGTCTTAAATAGTCAGCGCTCCTTAGTGTCCCCAACATCATCACCAATCAAGTATATCAGAAGAAAAGGGAAACTAAGAACAAAATTAGGAGCCACGCTGTATACATATCTAACTAGCTTTTTTTTTTCCTACTAAACTTTTCTTTTTCTTCTATTCCCACCATCCCCTCCTTGCCTGTTTCTCATACCTAGTAGTTAAGTATCACTCCACATGGTGAAAGCAGGAGCTGCTTGACAAACTGGAGATTGCTGCATCCAGTTATTGCAATTGGCATTCTGCTGCTCAAGACCATTGGCCTTGCTAGCTCCTGCTGCTTGCTGTGACAAACAGTAACCATTTCGACCAGCAAAAGAATCGGTATTTGATGAACCCAGAATGTTCTCATGATACCCAATTTGCTTCATTTCATCGCCATATCCACCATGAGTGCTGCTCTGATGGTCGGCAACAACGGTGGCAAACGGTAAACCATAGCCAACCACACCCTGACAGCTATTATCCATAGTTGAGCCATGCTCCATGTTCATGAGGCCATGGAGCCCTGAAGGTTGGAAGAAATTATGGGTATTGCTTAGGTGCATGTGATTGAGGTCTTGAATGCCATGGGCATTGATCTGGTCTTGTTCTTGTTTGCACCAACCCCTCTGATGGGCGTATGGGTAGTACAAATTGGGAAGCGATGGTTGGGCCTGGTGGAAGGCGACGGTGGGCCAATTGTGGTGGGGGTGGGACATTCCATAGCTGTTGATCCCATCAGTTAGCTGGGATGTAACGTGATTGGTGTCAGTCCTGCCGTCCACACTTGCCTCTGTCTGCTCTACCTCTTTCAAGCGCTTAGCAGCTCCTCCGATGGGCAAAGTGGTGCTCTCCATGATGCTATTCACGTCGTATCGACTCATGTCGAAGTTCGTTACAGCATTCAGTCCGCGGAATTTGATGGCTGCTATGTCGTAAGCTTCTGCTGCCTCTTCTTGGGTACCTGCATTTCGAACACAAGTATTCAGTTCGGCGAGTAAAAGATGCATCAAGTATTAACCGGGTTGATGGATAGATAACTTCCTTGATTAGGAATCTCATCGAGAAACTGTTACATACACATTGATGGTTATTGATAAGCTGAGCAAACGTTTGCATTATTTTTAACAACATAATTTGGATAGTGCATGACATAAAAATGGCTCCATAATTTCTTCAAACTACCCTTAACGACATTTAATGTCATTGTTTTCTGTACGTTCGTGATTAGGAGTCTCAACAAGAAACTGTTACATACACATAGATGGTTATTGATAAACTAAGCAAACGTTTGCATAATTTTTAATAACATAATTTGGATAGTGCATCACGAAAAAATGGCCCCATAATTTCTTAAAACTACCCTTGACGACATTTAATGTCATTGCTTTCTGAATAGTGCGTTGGGATGAACAAAACAGGCGTGCATTTTACTATCGACTCGAAGGTGAAAAGATTTAGTGGGTAGGTCGATCTTGCTCCGATAGACGTGAACAGTTTTGGATCGATCTATTCATTTACCAAAATCTAAACGCTGGATCGTTTAACGGAGTAATAGTGTTGAAATGTTGTACATAAGAAATATATAATATTCACTTGTTATATAAAGGTGGAGGATACTCACTGAAGGTTCCCAAGTAAAGGTCTTTGTTCCCCGCAACTCTTCCGATCCTAGCTTGCCATCTACCATGCTGATGGTGTCTGTTACAACAAGTTTAGTGCACCATTAGCCATGAGCTAATGTAGATAACTAGGGGGAAAAAGAAGGAATTATAGCAATTATTTGGTGCAGTATACACAAATAAACGTGGCCTTGTGCGTCACATGTTGTATGCATATATATGACATGTACCTTGTTACACCTCGGTAAATGGAAGCCCCCCGAGAAAAACCGCTGCTTTTTCTGCATTCGAAGATATATATGTTAGGATCAAAGGACGGGTCACCATGGTAATGGTTCAGATTGAGAAGCAATGCATGAACGAGTTGAGCGCATTGACTACCTTCGGAGTGAAGCAACATACTCTTGCCTCGTCATGTGCTTCATGTCCTCTAATTCTTTCTCGTAATTGCTAATCTGTTCCAGTAACGTGAAGAACTCAACGTTATAAATTAATCGAACACTAGTTTGTTCAATCTTTACATGTATGAATGAACAAATCATTACCGGAAAGTTTGTAGTCGTTGTCGTTCCCCAATACTTAAGTGCAGCCAAATCATATGCCCTCGCGGCCTTATCCTCTTTATCATACCCACCTGGTTTATCAGCAAGCAGTAATAAAAAGGATATAGAAACATAAGAAAGCATCATAAAAATCTATTCAAAGTGACCCTTGCGACGAATATCAAATTGAACTCTCATATATGCTTACCTAAATAAACTGCAGAACGAACAACGATGTTGAGGGATAGCCATTTCAAAAAGAAAATATGGAAACTAGTTAGAGAAACTTTTATGTATAGAAATTTGAAAAATCAATGTCTATTAGATGTAACTGGATATTGTTCATGTAAAACATACCTTGCCTTCCCTTACGAGTCTGGCCTTCCCTTCTACAGCTATTATCCCACAAATGAGCTTCATACCGTCCAGTCCATCGATGCCTATAAAGAAAGACCATTTGTTTGTCATCTCAATAAACATCACATAATCACAAATTAACGACACACCAAAGATTGGTTCAAAACTTTTTTGAATATATAATTCTATGATCAATAAATAACCTTGTGACCCCACGGTAGATGGAAGTTCTCTGCCCAAATGTGTCAATCGACTTCCTTGGAACAACTTCAGCAATGGCGCCACTTTGGCCATCAAGACTACCGGAGCCGCTAGACTTGTTTTCCCCGGTACACTCCCCGCCACCAGCACTAGCAGAAGCAGCAGCAAGAAGAGGAAGCGAAGTATTCAATTGGGGGCCAGTTCCCATGGACAAAGACAAGGTCTGTGCACTTCCATTGCAGTACAGCCCATTGCTACTCTCGCCTTGGTTCTCATGGGCCACCGGAGCCGGCTGGTTTCTCAGCCATGACTTGATCATGGATAGCCCAATGGATCCATTCATGCAGCCGGAACCGTTCTGTCCGCCACCGTTTGTGGCAGATGCGGCGGTGATAGCCGCAGCAGTCGGAAGCTGGTAGGAAGAGTAGGGATCGAACATATTGAAGTCAGCTTCGGGGCAACCATAGCCTTGACCGTTGCTGATGTCATTGCACCCGGCAAGCTTCTGATCATGCCCGGAAAACGAATTCCCACCTAAGAAATCTTCTAGCTTCGGCCTTTCCTGTACTTCCATACTATGATTGTTGCTATTTGCACCTACAAGCATGGAGAGCTCCGAGGAGCTACCCTTGAAGTTATTGTCATCACATGAGCCCATCATCATGCCCTTCATATTCCAATCTGCAGTTCAAAAATAAAACAAGCTAAAAATATGGACTGCACACCAAATTGAAAGATTGGTTTCATGGAAAAGCTGCATATATATATATATACGATAGAGCAAACATTTTATTAGTAGCTTATTTCCAGACCTTGGGGATGATGGCTTCTATTGAAAGCTTCATGTATGCCAAAGGGAGCATCAGGTCTAAGGTTGTGAATGGAAGTATCAGATGGTAGGTGGTTGAAGCATTCCCCAGAAATATCCTCATTGACTTCATTGGAGTGGAAGGTCATGGCTTGGGGAGAGACACATTCGGTTGAGATCATTGCCCCATGCCCAGGTGCATGGGTTTGTGACTGTGAAGGCAGCTCTTGGGAAGAGAGGGAAAAGGCTAACCAATTGTTCATGGAGGTCATTGAAAGCTCTGAGTACCGATATGGTTGCAGCAGCTTCTGCACTTTGTATGGTAGAAGAGAAAAAAGACCAGAAATATATGGTTTTGGGATCGATTGCTAGGTTGTCAAACTCCTGGTGAAGGAGCCCTAGGACGAGAACGCTATTAGATGAAGATTAAGGAAAGTTGCACTTGTTCAGAGAGGAGAATGCATGTGCGTTAGAAAGGAAGAGTTAGAGTTGAAAGATGGTAAGAAACATTTAAGGTCAGGCTAATGGCATGTTTTATATGAATTTTACTCCTCGCCCACGCTCACAGTACCGCCCCAAATGATGCAAATAATCTACACCTTGATTGGAATTATATTATTGTACTATCTTAACATAGGATACATATATACCTCAGATGTATACCACTGCAAAAAACAGATTGAAGCTTGCAAATGTCAAACAATTTCAATATCTTCCTAGAAACTTGTTGGGAAAAGTTCTTAAATAATGTTCTACCACAAGTAAAACTCAACTTCTTGCTTGAAAAAAAAAAACTCCACTTCTCTTTTCACATATTCTGCAACAATGATTTGTCACGTAGGTATACACATGGACCCATTGAGGATGGTGGCATCTGACAGTTTGTGACAAAAAAAAATTCTGTTGAGACTCAAGGACTCGTCCACACCCATATATTTAACACAGGGAGTTGGACATTAGTCATTTCAATGTCAGTAACACCTCCCTCTACCCCTATCCTTGACATTGGCATTCTCCCTCGTTACCGATCGGACACCCCCCTTACACCCACCATATTCTCCCATTCCTATCCATCCCCTCTCCACCACTATTTTAACATAACTTTCCTGCTATTCATCATCATCATCAAGGCCTTTTACCCCGACCCCGTATCAGACGGGCTCCCTTTCGGTACTTTTCAGGTTTACATGTTTTACCACACTTATTCTATGGTGCATGCTCTATCTGGACTGAATCTTCGATTAGATTTACATACAGCACAATCATCAATCATATTCCCTAAATCAAATAACTGGAAAAAGAGAAGGACTGCACATATACAGATAAGTAGTATACGAAAAGAAAAATGTACTAGAGAGGTTGCTACCTGCACCCCAAAAAGAAGACACGAACCTTGTCTTCCGGCTTCTTCGCTGTTATTTCATTCTGAAGCTATGGAGAGAGGTAGGAAGAGAACTATCAAATGGACCAAAACCCTAGCATTAGAGAGAAGATTATAGTTAAGGAATTGAATTAAACTCAACGACCCAATATTTATTTCTTGATATTTGCCACAAAATCTATTTAAACAACAAGTGATAATTATAGTACTAGTATAGCACGATGGTATGCGTACAAAAATGCATTGTTTAAAGAGGGGTGTCTCAGAAAGAGAGAAAAATTTCATCTCGGGAGAAGCAACCCCACTGTAAGTTTGACCGCCAAGAAAGAATCAATGGAATAGTGAAGTTGAACCACATGGCTTCTAAAAATCTTTATATATTAAAAGCCTGCAACCGCTCCACTGTAAAAAATAAATGCTTGTCGGTAATCTCGTCACAATCATGCCCTAAAGAGCGACTAATGGCTTCATATGTCTGGCAAATTGATCATAATATTACTCCCAAACCTTGCTAACTAAGTACAAGGTTTGCAAATTACCAACGTCTTACCTCCTCGTCGCTACCCGATCATAGGAACTTATTAATAATCTCTTGGCATAATATATTTCTATGAGAACGTAAATATGTGCCCTACAAAGGGTTGTGATATATAAGGAGCACAAAGATCATGGAACATCTATTTTATATTCACATTCATAAGCCCTAGCCCGAAAAGAATTCACAAAGCTTAAATGTGGCCATTTAATCTGCCAGATTTGTTCACAGTAAGTTCAAGCACACGTGAGGTACGATCGAAACCTTTAAATCTCCAAAGTGGGTTCATGGATCTAATATTAGAACTTGCCTCCGCATGCGTTCATAGAAGAGCACCTGATCGTGAACTCCACACTACCGGTACGCAACCACACGTGCACCCAATCTATGAATCTAAAATATGCTAAAGCAAATTTAGACAAGATGGTAGATAGCCACTAATCCGTTCTATGAAATCTTGATTTTCTAAACTATTACCTAATTTTATACATGCATGCATGCAATATATATTACCTAATCGATATCACAGTTAGCTTTGATGTTAACCAGATATATATATCCGATTATTCAGTTTATGGGTACCAATTATATTATTAAATAGTACATGTGTAATTTGCTAGAATTTGAATTTTTTTTAGGAAGGAAAATGGAGGCTTGACAAGGCTGGTGGGTAGGCCGGAAATGGCGACAGACAGGAAGCGTTATGGTCGGCTCCCGGTCTTGGGTCGGCAAACCTAAGTGGCCAACCATGGCTGCCTGGGAGAGAACGACGTTGCTTAAGGGCAGAGTGAATAAGAAGTTAAGACTAAATTAAAATATTAATCACAAACTTGGTAGAAGATAGAGAAGGTTGGTGGGTATGAATTACTTTAAGTCAGAGGGATGCATAAGGTAGAAGAGGTAGATTTTGTCCTTGCCCCCACTTGCCCACTAGGGTGTTGTGTTCTCCAAACCAATATTTACCAGACAAAAAAGAAGTATAATATGGATATATAAGTGGTCCTTATTCTCACTTCACAGTAAAAAAGTAAAAATTAAAGAGAGTAGTGGGGTTGAAGTGCTAGATAATATATTGTATTCATGTTAGTGATGCCTCCTCTAATTTCTGTGTGAGTTAATAGTAAGCTTGTAATAAATTATTGATTAATCATCCATGCAAATTGACATAAGAAAGAAACTGGTGAGTGTGTGTGTGTATGTGCCTGGGAGAAATCGGCGGAGCGCCCGTGCCTCATTGGAAGAAACACGTCAATGCTGCCATGCACGGAGGCCGAGAGGTCAGGAGTAGTCTGGACATGAACGAGAAATACTTTTTGTTAACTGCAAATATTTTGCTTTATGAGCTTCTCATCTTTCTAACTAAAGTGACTATTGGAGCTAGTGGAGTGCGAATTAACGTCGTCAATAAATAACATTTTAGAAAATTAGATTTACACAGGTTAATTAGATAGGTTAGTTAATCAACGGTACTAATTTACTAGTCTAACTCATACTTTTAAAACTATTTTTAACTTTAAAAATTCTTCGAATCGACTTGATTCGGTAATTTGTCGAGTTAAACTCTATGAACAACTCTATAATGGCTAATTTAGTAATAGACTTCTCAAGTGATAGTCATAAAAATTATCAAAATATATTAATTTTATTTTATATTAGCTAAATCAATCTTTTTAAATAATAGAAATCATATATTTATCAATTTCAAGTATTAAAAGAGCAATTTATATTAATTTTATATAACAATTTATTTATATTATTAAAATTTTAATATAAATAACTCCAAATTTCTTTGGAGTTAATTCTAAATCGACTCTAGTCTATGAGATGCCGAGTCGAGTTCGAATTTTGAGTTTTTAAACTATGAACTAACTAATTAAGTTTTTGGCAATTGCATCATCATATATACATAATGACATTTTTTTCCAAAAAGATAATTTAGGCTTGGCTTAGCTAGCACGAAATGAAAGAAATAAATAATGTGTGAAAGCTATATATTGTAATTCATGGAAAAAGTATTTTGTGGCAAGATAATAAAAAATGTGTGAAATCTATATATTGTAATTCATGGCAAAAGTATTTTGTGGTAAGATACTAAGTAAGACTTCATACTAATTAAGTGGTCTCCCCTAAAAATTTCATCTCCATTAATTCTTACAAAAAACACAAATAAAAGAAAATTTTTGCATCTCATAAGATATAAAGAAAATTTCATGTATTTTATATCTTTTTCATGCAAATAAATGGAGCCATATTGAATATAAAATACTGACTCGAGCCTCTAGAGAAGCAATTGGCTAACACAAATACAAATCTAAAAAACCAAAAAACCCTAAGCTTGTACTTACAGCAAAGATAATTTAGCCTATCTGTGAACACAGAAATTAGTTTTTTCTACAATATTCCTAGTATTCCTATTATGAGCTTCAAAAAAAAGTTCACAGTTAAAAAACAAAATTTCATTAGTACGGTTCTTAGACGGGATATACTTCACAGCTAACCCAAATCCCTCGAGCTCGGCTTTTGAGTAACAATCTCAACGTCCATATATATCCTGCAGACAGTAACACCCCATTAGAGCTGAACAGCTTAAATGCCCAATATCCTGCTGTCATAATATTAACATAAAAGTCAGGCTGATAATTAGGTCATCAAAACTAATGCAAGCCTCGTAAAACTTGAGTTGGATTGATTATTAGTCTCCAAGCGCATGATTTGGCATTTTAATCTCTAGCGACTTCCCAGAAATCTGGCAAGCATTTTTGCAACACCAAACTCGAGAATAAGCAAAGCAAGGGGAAAAAATATTGTTTTTTTTTCACATGAGCTGTGTACATAATTCTATGCGTCAAAGCAAAAAGATCAGACAAAGATTTAACATTTCTCTTTCTTTCTTTGTGCCCAAAACAACAAATTAACTGGGGTTCAGATATATGTGAATCAGATCCAAATCTAATTTGTTTATATTTGATTCAAACTAGTTTAGGGTAGGATTTGGCTGCAAACTTTCTAGATGTATAATATATCTCAAAATATTTGAATTGAATAAATGTTTAGGGTAATTCAAACCGAATAGATGATATTTTATAAAATTATATTTTAAGTTACATGAAATAATATTTTTTAATTTTTGTATTTTATATTAAAATTTGTATTATTTATATTCTTTTAATCTATCGGGTTGGCAGATTACTGTCAATAAAATGATTGCAATATTTAGATTACGGATTTAAACATTCAGATTCAGATAAAATATGAATATATATAGCCATATCTGACCCGGGCCCATCCTCACAACAAGCTAAATAGTTTTTACAAAGCTGCGCAAAAAAAACATTTGAATAATTGTTTCATAGTTTTCCTTAACATGAAACACACCGCATCACTAAGACTTTTAATATTCTTTCCAAATAAACAACCAATATTGGTTGTAAGACACGACTCACGAGTCATTGTTGTATATGTTGTACATGCTCACCTTCTGGGGATGCGCCCAATCACCCTCCCCAAGGTGTCATCTCATTCCTCCTCTCTTCCTTTACTAATTTTACACCCTCACATGTGTGCGTTCTCAAGGTGCCCTCAGGTTGAACACACCTCACTCGTAAGACCAAACGAAGAAATAGAAATACATAGATAACAATACCCATTAAGTTTTGAAATTTCAAAGCTGCTATTAAAGATATTTAATAAGTGATGATTTGCTTAAAAAATTGGTCGATTACCTGTACTCTTCATTCTATACAAAACATTGTGAAACAAAAGACAGACACAAATTTAGCTCTGGATGAATAGACCATTTCCACTATTCCTACCAATAAAAGCCTCAACTTGAGTTTGCACTATGCTGCATGGTAGACACATAATTTTTAGAATAAACAATTTTAACAACAAAATCAGCATTATTTTAGCCCTCTCATAACAACGGTCTGACAAACCAGTTATAGAGTTAGGAATATATAAAAATCTTGTTTGCATTACACAACATGAGCAACTACATAATAATAATTCTTTGAGGGTGTGTTTCCTTGTGATTTTAATCATTTTCATGCATTCGGCAACTTAGAAATTTGGTATTTGAGGTATTGTTTAAGTTCTTATAACATACAATTGTTCTTCATTTTAATTAGCTAAGAACTAAATCAATTTTGACCTTTCATAATGGATGCCCTTCTGCCCCTCTAATTGAGTTATAACTTGATTTCAAGGATAAAATCCAATTATCCTTATAGAAAGCTTGTAATTTGTGGACATTTTAGTAATGAAAGTCTTAGTTGAGTAGGCATTCCACGCCTCTTTTTTTTTTAATATTTTCTTGGTTTCTAGTTCTTTTCCTTGTCAACAAAGTTGCACATAAGACTTATACAAGTATCATTTATATTCATTTATGCCAACAAAATGAACTCTAAAAGAAATGTAACTTGTTTTGCCAAAAGATATATATAATATGCATGTTGGTCCGGTTCTAAGCTTGCTCCTTAAAAGAATGGTATTAAAGTGAATATTGAACTTTTCACTTCCTAACAGCTTACACTAGGAATCAGATGTGGTACGCCCTTCTATATTATCAAAACTACTACTAAGATTATGACTAGGAATTGGTAAAATAGTAAAGAAAATAAGTATAATTGGTCAGGAAAAGATATTATTTCATTAATCTCATGGTGATGTTTATGTAGCTATCAAGAGCACTTGTATTCATTATTTTTGAAATAAGCAAAAGATATAAATAAGTTCACTTATATGTAATTTCTTATGTTTTAGAGACCTTAAATTATATATATCCAATCTTGTTCTACCTAAAAGTTAAAGGTGTTTCCTTAGTGTCTCTTTGGTTGTCCTAAAATCATATGAAAGAAATGAAGAAAATAGAGATAACAAATTTCCTTATATGTGATTGTCTAGAAATTGAGTAAAATAATATTTTTTTGGGAAAATATAATAAATAACTACATTTCAAAGTTTTCTTTCAAAAATACTCAAGTTTACACAATTATATCAGAAATAATCATTTTTAAAATTTTCATATCAATTATGATCAAATTTTAATATTTTTTAAATAATGACAAAAATACCAATAAGATTTATTTTTACTAATATCAAAATTATAATAGATAAAACTTATAATTTTTTTACTAACTTTATATATATATATATATATATAATTAACTAATAAATATTAAATATAATATAAAACTATATTATTGATGGGCTAAAAAAGAAATAATTATTGAATTTTAGACAATTAAAAAGAAAAATAAATTTTAGGCCATCAAAAATAAAATATATATATTTTTAGATGTTCAAAATTTTAATATCACATTAGATGTCCACTACATTTTTATTAGAAGTGTTTTTCTTAAGAAACAGAATATCACATTATATAAAATACAAACATATATGTTTGAGAAAATTTAAACATAGATTAAGGATATTTATGTCAATAAAATAAATATTATGATTAAAGTATTCTCAAAATATATAAATTAACTATACGTGAAATAAAATTTTGAGATCTAGCTATATTTATTGTAAGTTTAAAATTTTGATCATTTATAATAGAAAATATTGAAACTTGGTTATTTATGTTATTTTTCTTATTTTTTTCAGCCGAAACATGTTTATGCAAAAATTTTACGAGATAGCACTTTTTTGTGAAAAACCAAAGAAACTACAAGAAATTTTAAGAAACACGTGAAGATAAAAATATTTTATTTTATATTACTTTCTTACTATCCAAACATATATTTTATTTTATTTTATTGCATTTCTATATCCTATGAAATCTTTTTTTCATTCACACTACTTTTGTGTCAACAAAATTGACCATTGGTAACTCTTTATAAATATGTAAACGATAAGTCATGTGAATGGTGACTCTTCGATGACAGTGAGATATACTATTTCACAAAGTGGTTGAATGTTGATGGTTGATTAAATGAAAATAATGTTACTCACTATCTTTTTGTATACGTTTTGTTCTAATAATTTATTCTGAAACCTCCTTTTAATTCATAAATAAATTCTTGATAGCCCTTTTAATTAATAATATTGACTTAAGTTAGGATTGAGTCAAGTTTTTATTACGAAATTATTTTATTTTATTAAAATTTAAATTGTAATATTAAGTAAAGTGAGGATCGAGTTAAATTTTTATTACAAAATTATTTTATTTTTTAAAAATTTAATTTATAATATTGAATAAAGTGAAGTTTTTATTATGAAATTATTTTATTTTATTAAAATTTAATTTGTAATATTAAGTAAAATGAGGATTGAGTCAAATTTTTATTACAAAATTATTTTACTTTTTAAAAATTTAATTCATAACAATGAATTAAGTCAGGATCGAGTCAAGTTTTTATTACGAAATTATAATATTTTATTAAAATTTAATTTGTAATAATAAGTAAAGTGAAGATCATGTAACACCCCAAGTTGGGTTCACCCTCGTGAACCAAACCGGCATGTTACAGGCCCCGGTTAGGTCGGCTAACCCGAACCCAACGCGTGTGGATCCAATCTTGACGTCTCAAGATGAGGATACCACTCGTCATGTATGGATGAATGCATAAACCTAAACATGATACTACATGGTTGACATACAACTAATTTTCACAACGATACAATTGCAATCAAAATTAGTAAAAATTCAAAAACAAAACGGACATAATTTCCCCTAAAAATGTAATTAGGGGCCACCCTGTCAAGATGATGTATATATATAAATATATAAACAGATCAACATTTTTAGTTACACAGAATCTAATCTACAGCATTATGAAACTTGGGTCTCCGCCCATCTGTGCAATCTATTTTCATTTTTTTTTCTTGCCTCACATTCTGTCATCATGTTTATCATTCAATCATGTCATCATGTATCTCATTGCCTCACATGAATGCTAATACAATAAAATCATAGACGAAATATCAAACCATTCAATCACGCAATATATGTGTGTGTGCAAAAGACCTCGTTGCTCCTCCGTCTAGGCTGGCACCTCCATCTCATCATGGTTACCTACATATAGTAGAAAAACGTCAGTAACGAGCGTTACTGGTTCGGAA
>JAVDBV010077928.1:0-16991 GCA_032619315.1 Piper longum
AAAAAAAAAAGGCTAACCATTTGACAATTATTTGATATCATAATTTATCACCTTTCAATGAATTCCCATTTGATAAATAGGGTTGCTAATTACATGCAGGGGACGGAGGTGCTCGTTCACAGGGGGATATATGAAGCTGCAAAGGGAATTTATGACCAGTTCTTGCCGGAGATCCGAGATCACCTAGACAAGTACGGAGATGAAGCCAAGCTCCGTTTTACTGGCCATTCACTAGGAGGAAGCCTATCTCTTCTTATATGCCTAATGCTTCTAGCAAGGAAGGAGATTAAGCCATCCACTTTGTTGCCGGTGGTGACCTTCGGATCACCGTCGGTCTTCTGCGGCGGGAAAGAGATCCTCCGGCGGTTGGGGATGCCGGAAGATCATGTCTACTCCGTCATGATGCACAGGGACATTGTTCCTAGAGCCTTCTCGTGTGACTATCCCAATCATTTGGCTCAAGTCCTCAAACGCTTAAGTGGGGCATTCAAATCCCACCCCTGCCTCAACAAGAATGTGAGCTTTGTTCTTTGTTTAAACCAATTAACTACACACTTCACTAATTCCTATCTTAACAACCACAGTTTTATTCACGTTTTATGCAATACCTGCTACATTATGCAGAAACTGTTGTATGCTCCAACGGGTCATCTGTACATTTTGCAGCCAGACGAGTCTGCATCTCCATCACATCCTCTGCTTGCGCCGGGTGCGGCTCTGTACGCCATGGACAAGCACAGGGGTGAGTATCCCATGGGGGCTTTAAGGGCCTTCCTCAACTCCCCACACCCATTGGAGACGTTGAGCGATCTATCGGCTTATGGGTCGGCAGGAACAATTTTGAGAGACCACGATTCGAGCAACTACTTGAAGGCCATCAACGCTCTGGTGCACAGCCGAGCCAAGAGAATGAGAAGGCCAAGGAGCGAGCGGGTGCACCATTCGTGGCCGCTGTTTCCCTACACACTGGTATACGAGGGGAGCCCCGAGAGGATTGCCAATAAAGAGATTGCTACCGAAGTAGGAAGAGTTTGTGTATAATTCCCTCCTTGTTCGTTTGTATACGTTCGTAAAAAAATCCGGAGAGATTTGTGCATTGGGCAAATATGCTTCCTCGTTTTTGCAGAGTTCATATGGTTATGTAAAAATTTAGGCCTTAACCAGAGTACGCAGCTCTACTGAGTGGCATTAGCAGTCCTGGATAAAAACTTGCTATGCTCAGACAGTTCATAATGATGAGATTTACTTCTATATACTTATACTTATTATATATACAATAAGAGAATAATTTTTTACATGTATCATTTTTAACGAGTGATTAGCAAATGACTCAACCAGATTGGTGATAATAATAATAAAAATTTTAAAAAATAATATTAGACCTTATCAAGATGTTTTGTAATCTTTGTAAAATAAAATCTAATCTTTAGAACCTTTCCAAATCATATTAATTCATATTGTTATATTAGGAATTATTTAATTAAACAAATCACAAACATGATAAAGATGATGGAAAATCTTATCCTCAAGAATTTATTTTGATAAACATAAAATCCTATTAATTTATATTGTTATTTTCGGAATTATTTAACTAAATAAATTAAAAACATGATAAAGATGGAAAAATCAATCCTTTGGTTCATTTTAAAATCTTATTAATTTATTATTTGAGGAATTTTTAATTAATTAAATAAAATGTGATAAAGATGGAAAAGGTTTGATAAATACGAAATCTTACTAATTAATGTTTTTATTTTCGGAATTATTTAACTTAATAAATGATAAACATGATAAAGATGAAAAAAATTTATTCTTTTGGATTTTTACAAATCCGATTAATATTATGATTTTCGCATATTTTAATTAATTGAATATAAAACGTAATAAACACAAAATCCTATTAACTAGTATTGTTATTTTCGGATTTATTTAACTAAATAAATTACAAACATGATAAAGATGGAAAAACTGATGTTTTAGATTTTTACAAAATCTTATTAATAATATTATTTTTGGAATTTTTATTAATTAAATTAGAAATTTGACATAGATAACATAATAAATTTGAAAAAATTAATCTTTTCGATTTTTTAAAAATATTATTGTTATATTATTGTTATTATTATTTTCGAAAATTTAAACAAATGAAATTTAAAATGTGATAAAAATGAAAAAAGAGTTGTTAAATACGTTTTTAATGTCACCATATTCGTAATTTTTTTCATCAATTAAGTTAGGAATATAATTAAGATGGAAAATCTTATCTTTTAGAATTTTTTCCAACTCTTCATTACTGATATTATTATTTTGGTATTTTTTATTTAATTAAATTTGATATTTTGAAATCTCTATAAAATAACATCACTTTTAGAATCTTATTAAACTTAAGGCTGATGACAAAAAGAGCTGAAAAATACTTTTTTAATATTATTATTTTCGTGATTTTTAAAATAATTAAATTAAAAATTTTAGAAATATAATTAAGATGCAAAATCGGATCTTTTAGAATTTTTTAAATCCTATTAATATTATTATTTTCAAAAATTTTAATTAATTAAATTAGAATTATGATAAACATAGAAAATAATATTTACTAAATACAATTTTTTATTTTTAGAATTTTTAGTTAATTCAGATAAAAATAAAATGGATTTTTTGTTATTTTCAGAATGTCTAAACTAATTAAATTATAAATCTGTTAAAAATAAAAAAAGGAGTAACCAATCATAGTCATTTCTATTTCCTCAATAAAATAATTTTATCATATTTTAAATTTAAATAACTAAAAGATTACACATATTTTTTTATCTTTATATCTATGATGAAAAATATGAACAATTAAAAACTCCTATAATAATTAAAAATAAGGGAGCTCATCAATTTATATTTTTCATTTTTAGCAAATTAGTAATTTGACTAACTAAAATTTTCAAAATTACTGAAAAAATATTTTTAATTTTCAATTTTTTGATGAATTAATTTATTAATTAAAAATTTTGAAAATAATAAAAAATAGTGTTTTTTCAACTCATATTTTTCATATTTATTAGATTTGTAAATTGATTAATTAAGAATTCAAAAAAGAAAAAACACTTATATTCTCTATCTTTATCGAAGTACTAAATTTTTTAATTAAACAAGCTCCGTAACAATAAAAAAAATGTGCTTTTATAAGTTCAGATATTTTTCATCTTTATTGGATTTATAATTTCATTAATTAATTTTTTTTTTAAATAACAAACTTCTTTTGCCAAACCTTATTATTATTATACTCAAGTGGAGTGTACTGACTTTTAGTCTAATTAGAGTATATCATTTTTTATAATTATAGTACAATATTTACAAAGTTTATAATTGAATCATAATATAACTAATATACAAATTTCTACCAAAGCAAATAAAAAAATTATAAACTATTAAATCAAGTTAGATTATATTTTAAGTTTGATTCAATTTTTTTAAAAGATATAAAATCTAAAAAAGTGAATCTTTTTAGTTCAGTTAATTCTAGTTCTAACAAGGTTATTGTTTGCACAAGATTTGCACATATCCGATTACATGGATAGTACTTATCCGGTTATTTATTCAGGTATGTGGATGATTTCTAATCATCGGAAAAAAAGTTACCCTAGTTGAAGATAAGAAGGAGATGATAAGAACTGCCGGTGAGAATTCTAAGGGCTAGAAGTGAGAAATAAAAAATGGTTGGATTTTAATGGCCATAGAAACTGTACAATGATAGAGTTCTATAAAAAAGGTTACCTTAATGTGGAAAAGGAGGGGTTCGTTGAATTGAAGAAAAGATCCAGAAGATGCAAAAAAGAGAAGGGGGGACAACCCCTCACAAAAGATCCATCTCCGATGACTCCCTGGCCTACCAACATAGCTTGAATTGCCCCAAATATCATCTAATCACCCTTGCTATTCATTACCAAAATTTAAAGCCATGAATCCCACGCTACCTTGTTGCTGAGAGTCGTAGCATTGGAGCCCACTGCAATCAATTGATCCCAAAAGTGAAGTTTTCTTCATTTCTCTTTGGCATAATAAAGCAAGGTAAGAAATTTTCAAAGAGAAAAAGAGACACTAAGGCCTCCAATCATTGCCCCGCCGTGCAACTTGGTGGACGCTTGTGTTGTTGGAGTCATTTTGTCGTCGTGCTAGCTTGGCTTGCCGCTGCACTCGGCTAGACCCATTGTCATAGTCGAAGCCCTGCCATTGCTGAAAGAAAGGGAGACACCTTGCTGAAGCTGCTGCCGGAAAGATCAACGCTTTGCTAATGAAGTACCACCAAGCACCACTGCTACTAATTGCCAGAAATTCGTGATAAGAGGAGAAGCAGGTCAGTCGGAGTAGAGGACCAGTGGAATAGAGTCCTCAACGGCGGTGTCCGTCTAAGGCCCCTCTCCATTCCCAGTGTTCCATCACCTCTGTCAAAGCCAAGCCACATGCCAAATCAGTGCTACAACCCGCTGGCAACGAAGAAGAAGACAATTTCTATTTTTGCAAGTTCGGTGTCCAGTTTTTCGACGACTTTTCTGGGCAACATCGGCTGTATTGGACCAGTCCGAGACCATGGGGGTGGAGCTTGAAGTATCCTCGACACAACGCCTCCCATCCTTGCCTACGAAGACCCCAGTCACCGCCGAAATTTTGCCAAGATATCACAAGGAGGAGAAGGTAAAAATAGAGCACGAAGCAACAGCAAAGAGCGGATCTTCATGACCATTTTCCAACCACCTCCAGTCATTACCGGCCATATAAAGATGACCAAAGTGCAGAGGGAGGAGTGGTATACAAGCCCAAAGTGATCTTTACCGGAGTTCGTCATTGTAGTCTCCGGTAAAAATCCAGTAAGAGGCCAATCTGATAAAGGAAAAATAGAGTATTTAGCTGCAGAAAATAGCCGTGGAGAGCTGATTTCGCAGTAGTTTTCCGACCAGAGCCGGTCGTTCCCGGCCCCGAAGTGGTGTCGAAATTAAATAAAGTGAAGTGATATTTGGATCTGGGCAGAGTACCGCTGGAGTTCGGAGTCGTTGTCATTGGAAAAAAATTCAGAAAGTGACCCATCGGATAAGGGTGGAAATAGAGCAGAGGAAAGCAGTAGCGAAGGTGGATCTTCAAAGACGATTTCCAACTAGCACCGGTCTTTCCCGGCCATGAGAAGGTTACCAATGTGAATTTGAAAAAGTGATATACAAGACCAAGTCGAGTTCCACTAGAGTTCGTCACCATGGTCGCCGGAGAAAGTTCGAAAAGTTACCCAACGGATAAGGAAAAACAAACAGAGTAGAGGAGAAAGGGTTGGAAAGATAATTGGGTCCAAGACCCATCATTGGATGTCCACATTGATGACTGTTTACTCGACTTAGGAACGGGTCTGTATTACCCGCTTGCCCATTTATTGTTGATATTGGTCATTACTTGTTGAACTAAGAACCGTGACTGTATCTGCGACCCAAATTCAACTGGCGTACCGTACACCACCCGCAGAGAGGCACACACACAGAGTAAAGAGAGCATGCGTACACCACCCAGCCCAGTCCAACATCTATTTGATTTGAACCAGCCCGAAGTGGTCTGGTTCAGAAATTCATAAATAATTTGAAGGTCTTCTATACATCGGATCGAAGCAAAACTTGCTACCCCACTATTTTTGAACGCTCCGGACGCAGTGACGGGTTTATTTTAAGGATTTAAAGAGTAAAAATAGATAAACCATGGCATGGTAGTCAAGATTTCATGAAAATTGATTTAAAGGCAACAAAAATTCATTGTTTTGTATAACTTGTAAAATCAAAGGAGAAATAGTGGATTGTAAATACTAATCTCATCGTGGACTGATTTAGGGATTCAAGTTGAACCCTAAGGAACCACATAAAAAATTTCCTACATGTCATTTTAGTGCTTGTGATATCATTTACATTATTTTATATTATCACATTATCTATTTGCGCGGCAAGGGCGTCTCGGCCCCACCGAACCCTTCAAACCCGGATCGAATCACAAAGACCGCGGAGAATGGTCCGTGGGGGAGGACGATCCTGCGCCCGAACATTTATTAATATTTTTTTTTTCAGAATATCAATTTTAAAATATAAAAATACTAAAATTTTAAAATTTTGAAGGGAATATAGTTTTAAAAAATGAACTTTTTAAATAAGTATGATATAATATAAATAAATTTTATTTTATTTAATACGATAAATTTTAGTAAAAAATATAATTAGTTTTGGTAGCAAATTGATACATAATATGAAAGGAAAATGATGATAGATAATTATAAAAAATGTTAAAATATAAGATATTAATTATAATAAATATCAATATAAAAAAATTAAGAAAATTTAAATTGAGCTAGAATGTATTTACCAAATATTATAAAAAAATATGAAATTTTAAATCGAGTTGGATTGTATTTTAAGTAAATTCAAAATTTTTAAGATGTATAAAATTCAAATGAAGGGAATCATTTTGATCAGTGTTAATTACAATTATAATAAATATATTATAATTAAAATTTTAATATATTAATTTTTTAAAAGTATAATAAAAGATAAAAAAATATAAAATCAAATAGAATGCGCACCGTGCAATGCACAGAAACATTTGGGAAAAAATAAAATTTAGAGAGTAATATATTTTCCACAAAATATCTATTTTAAAGGTATAATATCATGCAACTAAATATAATTAAATCATAATTATAATTTTAATTTAATATAATATATTTTAACAAACTATAGATTTAGATTTGGTAGTAAGGTGATACATAATGTTAAAAAAAGATGAAAACAGTTAATTATAATTAACTTATAAAATTTAGAAATTTTAAATATAAGATCATTATTCATAAATATAAATATAATCAATATATATATATATATATTTATTTTTAAATACACGCGGGTAAGTTCACTTGATTGGATCCCTGGGGGCAGAGCAATCTCGTGGTGGATGTATACCTTATTCATCTGTTTTCACATTCCAGACGATTCACAAGTCTTGCGAGAAACAGAGCTTCCAATCTGCAGTAAGTGACCAGGACAAAATTCCGAGACCATTCACCACATGCTTCTACAAAGTGGACCAAATGAGTTTGGAGGAGTTTAGGGTCCAAGGGGCCCAGAAAAGCAAACGAGTCAACTTCTGAAGCCCAATGTTTTATTTGTTAAGAGCCATGATAGCTTCATTTTTGGTAGTATAAATAAAATGAAATGTCTTCAGCGTGAATTGGAAAATGTAGATAAAGCTCCTTGCTGCAACAGGTGACTTTGTTATATGAATGGAATTTCTTTTTCAGGTGATTAAATTGCATCATACCTTAGCACATTGTCCTCGAATTATAATTGTAAGAATTCGCGGTGGCTTCTTCCAAGAACTTCTCTGTCTTGTATGCTTAATATCCCGTCAGGATTAGGGAGACGATTCAAAGCTGGCGAACTCAAAACCGGGTGAGGATGGAACGGTACCTCCAACCAACATCTCCTCTGCTCAGATTTAGTGATTTCTCTATGAACTTTCATGCTCTCTTTTGAGAAAAAAGACTGGAAATTAAATTCCAGATGTTCCATTGAAATAGCCAAAGATCTTGTTTTACTTTAATTCGCTCACTATCCAAAGTGGCCAAAGCTAGGATTAAAATCATGTTTCAGTTTTCTAAGCTAATGGATCCCAGCTGCTACTTGTGCCTTCCGTGCACATTATCAAAAGTTCCTTGTGCCATCCACTCAACACCACAAGAAAATATACACCATCTCCATGTCCATCCTTGAGTTGAGTCATATTGTCCACAAGCCATCCATGCCTACAAACGTTTCCCGAGGTACGTGGATTTGCAAGAATTTGGGGCACATTTTGCAGATCTGCATCACAAGTTGCCACAAACTTGTACCACTTAACATTCCATGCATGGTAGAAACAAAGAAAGCTCCTTGAGCTTGGACAAATCTACCGTAAGCATTAGTGGGAAAAGATTGACCACCCAAAGAGCTAGAAAGAGTTAACAGCTAACACTTGCAATTCTTTGATTGGCTAGAATACAAGCTAGCGATGAGATAATTTTGATTCGGGAAATTAAAGAACTAGCAAAGAGAGTACGTACCATATCTTTCCCTTACTTTTTGCCCAACAATATTGTCTCGCTACTTTAACCACAGCTTGCTAATTCAAAATTTGTATTAATGATCATTTGGACTTGGAACCAAAACAGTTTAATATGCATGGTTTGTAACTTTGTTATATATTTTGATTTACATGATCGTCTTGAAAGATCTGTGGTAGTTGGGTGTACTTATAATGCCGTCAATTTATCCTTAAATACCATCCTAACTACTGCTAAATGTGAATAAACACTCCACGTACTTATATACGTACGCTAATGCATGCAACACCACAGATCAAGCAGGAAAAGTTAATGTTTGAAATTGTTGCCACCGGCCCGTGGAAAGTACTTAGGCTAAGCCGGACAAAAATCTTTCTTCCATTGAAATTATGGCATTTCAATCTCTAGGAAATAATGTGGTAGTTCTAAACACAATTACTTGAAAACAATAATTTCCTCTAAATAAAAACTCGTACACGGAATGGGGCGTACATCCCTCAAAGTACAAGACTTCAATATTTGTTGAATATGTTGTCATTTCCTGAAAAGAATACTAAACTGATCTATTGCCAAATGGTCATGATTTGTTGAACGATGATGATATGGGTATGCCTGAAATCTGCCTAAAAATTGTAGAAATAAGTGACGCGAAGTATCGAAGTTGTTTCGTGTACGTACGTAGGAGAGAAATTTAATGAAAAATGGAGCATTTTCGCTTTGGGTTAAAGGTTTTTTTTTAATGTAGTTAACAAATTAAGGATATCAGATAGAAATACTTTGTTAATTTTGTTGTCAATCCTCGGCAGGACTTGGTTAGGCAATAGACAGACTCAATGCTTCACAAGATTATATCATTATTGGTTACAGATAGTTGTAGCACTACAATAATAGGACTCAAATAATTGGTCATTGGCATATAGTGCAAAAGTAGCATGTTGAAGCTCACTTTGGTAGGGGACTGTCTTCTCTGAAGTGACAACAAGTAACTCGAGTCTCGGTCATGTTAATTAAGTCCATTGAAGTTAGGCAATAATTCTAAGTCGGTAAGTTAAGCAACTATCAAATGTGCCAAAAAGTGTATAAGGACAAAAGTATTGCGCACATAATTTGTCATCGTATTTACACTAGCTAGCTAGGATATACATAAATAAATATAATGTTATGCGACGTTAAAAAAAAAACGTATAATGAAAGATCGACTAGATCGGTCATGGAGTGAACGAAAGAAGCTTTCACGGCCGATATGGGTTATGAGAATTGTTGGTCCTTTCATGGCTTGACAGCTCGTAGACTAGTACAAAAGTTCATCAATCGCTAAAAAAACAGTTATTTTGTGGTACAAAATGCTATATATTGGTCTTGAATCATCAACTAATTATGTATAAATAAATAAATTAATCAATCGATTATACAAAATCCAAACTTAACCAGGCCAGCAGGTAATTAAATGATGTTTTAGTGACCGGTTACTAGCCTAAGCTTTTATAAGTGTGCTGATTGGTCAAATTTGATGGGCTAATTATTCTAAACTTAGAATATACCAACCCTGACCATTCCCCACTTATTTTTATTGTCTAAACCCGAATCCGATTATTTACTATTTAGCAAACCCAAACTTGATCATTTAAAAGTTGGTTATATTATAAAAAAATATATGTAGATAATAATATGAAAATTATATTTAAAATAATTATCTAACAAAAATAAGAAAATTAATCAGGCTAATCCAAAAAAAGTTGAAAACATGCTAATTTTATGTATAAACACATATATTTTTATGACAAATTATTATAAATATATTTTTTTAATTTTATATTATTGACACCAGATATCCCATACCTAGCACTTGAAACCAAACTTGATTATTATAAAATAGGTGCCAGGTTTCTTAAAATCAAATTCGAACTATTAAGGTTTGGTTAGGTTAAGTTTTGGGGGTATCCGACCCAAAAGGCACCCCAAGTTTTGATACAAGTTATAAACAAAATAATAATTTTGATTATGTTTGTAGTACGTACATATATCTGACGATCATCAATAGCTACTTATACTAATTAAGCGAGATGTAGTCGAAGAAAAACGTCGATAACTTAAGAGATTTGACAGGTTTAGTCTGGAGTATTCCTCAGTGTGAAATCCTCAAAAGTCGAATCTGCTTTCACTAGGCGCCATACGCAATAATCTTCCTTTGTCTTCGTGGGATCGTCGTTTGTTGTTGGCTATCATGTTTGATTCGTTTGGTTATACACATATGGCGTCAGGATATGCATCCATCATCACTTGGAGAGGTGCAGCCGTGTATCCCACTCAAGCAAAAGCTTTCATTCTTCCCGTTTATTGGCTACAAATTACATGCCTGTGCTTGTTTGCAGTGAGACTTTGGGGCGAAACAAGAGTTGTCACTGTATATGACCAACCTGTGACAAGCAACGGAGAGCCTCGCCCCTTCATGATCTATCGAGAAAACTTGAACATGGCATTTCATATTCCGACTAACGAGGGATTCCATGTAGGCAGGAATCGAGAAACGAATTCCCCCCTCAGGATGCCCGGTTGGAGAGGAAGGATATGCACGGGGGACTGTAATAAACAAATCGAAGGCGGCGTGAGAAAGGAAACGGCCCTGAAATGAAATGGCCCCCGTTTTCCGAGAAACTAACGGGATTTGGGCGGTTGAAGAAAAGCAGGTACTTGGGGGCCTGGGGCGGCTTCCTGAATAACTGTGCCTACACGCCTACCTGTTATCTATTTATTTAATCCCCTATTTAAATTTAAACTATGCTTTATTTATAAATTACAGTGGTTTTTAAAAAATTATAACTGGCCCGGCATAAAAAGACAGCGCAAACTCAAAATTTACTAATTTAACAATTTATTCTCGCTTTCGACTAAAGCAAAAGTAGTATTAAAATATAAACTGATTAATTTTGTCCTATTAATAAAACTAGGCATATTAAATATATTTGATTTATGCTAATTTAAAATTGTATTTATTTATTTTGCTACTTAATGCAATCATAAGATTTCTATATTCAACTTAAAATTAATTGTCCAATAAATTATAAAGAAAGGTGGGTATTTACTTAGATTAGGTTCCATTCTACTCCAATTAACTAATACTTAATATATTGTGGTCCAATTTAACAATCTTTTGTTTTGAAAAAAATAAAAAGTAATTTTGCCGATAGTTTGATCCAATCTAATCTATTTCATGAGTAAAATGTGACTAATTAACTAACTAACAAAACTACTTATTACAAATAAGACCTTTTTATTACATCGAAACAGATAATATCTTTTGTGAATTTAATTTTGTTCGTAAGAGAAGAAAAAATGTTATAAAATTTGATTTCATACAATATAAAAAAGGAAAAACATATCTATTGGATGATCAAATCACGATATTATTATCCCTTAAACCATTTTTTAATCCGTAATAAGCGATCGATCCCCGAAACCGACAAAAAAGGAGTGGACTTTACATTCCCACCACCGGTGGTAGTGGCATTTACGTAAAAAAAGAAAAGTCCGTCCCCATTTCCGCAATAAGGAACCCGATAATACGCCCCCAAGCCCCGCACACGAGCGCGAGGAAGTCGACCCCCGACAACAACCGCTACCGGCGGCGGAGTAGGCGGCGCCATCTCTGATCGACGGCGGCGGCGATGGTGGTGAGGGAGGGAGGCGGCGAGGCGGGGAGGATGGAGGAGGAGTACATTCGGCGGCACCACCGGCACGAGGTCGGCGAGCACCAGTGCACCTCCGCCCTCGTCAAGCACATCAAGGCCCCCGTCCCACTGGTACGAGATCTCGCTCCCCTCCCGCGATCGTTTCCTGCACCAAAGTCGCCATCTTTCTCGGTTTCTGACTGCGGGTTTTCGGTGGCTTATGGTTGTACGCAGGTGTGGGGTCTGGTGAGGAGGTTCGACCAGCCTCAGAAGTACAAGCCCTTCGTGAGCAGGTGCGAGGTGCAAGGTGACCTCGGTATAGGCAGTGTCCGGCAGGTGAATGTGAAGACGGGTCTCCCCGCCACCACCAGCACCGAGCGGCTCGAGCTCCTCGACGACAACCAGCACATTCTCAGCATCAAGATTGTTGGCGGCGACCACCGTCTTAGGGTCTGTTTCTTCCTCCAAAAATTCCCACTTAATCGATTCGATTGATTGCATGTTGTTTTTGAAATCCAGCCATTTTTTAATGTCAATTGTTGGGTAAAATTAAAGATGGATTCTTTGATATATAGGATTCATGATTACAAAAAATTGCCATGTTGTTGTGGATTGCTATCTATATGGAATCTGCTAGTTATGTGATGTTTGATAAGGACGAGAGGCTTGGCTTGATCTGATCTTCTTTGCTATTATTTTTATTATGGTTTTATTACTTGTGGATAGCTGCTTACCAATTGTGGGGTGGGATTTCCTTTTATTCGCCTTCTCCCAATCGGATGCATTTGTCATCGTTGCTTCTGCTTGTTCAGTAGAACTGAAAAAAGGTTGGAGATTTTTGAAGTAACCGAAGGGGGGGTCTAATCATGGTAAGTTTTTTTTTTTTTAACAGAACTATTCGTCGGTCATCACACTTCACCCTGAGGTCATAGATGGGAGACCAGGGACGTTGGTGATAGAATCCTTCGTCGTGGACGTGCCCGATGGCAACACCAGGGATGAAACTTGCTACTTTGTAGAAGCACTCATCAAATGCAATCTCAAATCTCTTGCTGATGTTTCCGAAAGATTGGCCCTCCAGGACCGGACCGAGCCCATTTGTCGGCATTAATGAAGAAATTGGTCAGAGCCGTTTATACAGATGAAGCAAGCTTGAATTCTCTTTCCATGTCTCTTTTACCTCTCCGGGATTTTTTTTTGGAGATGGGCATCATTCCCTTACCCCTCGCCCACCATATTTCCGTATTGTTTGCTTTCGCTTTGTGGAAGATAGTTATCCATTGTCATAGTAGGTCGAATACACGCCTGGTTTCTACATTTTTTTTTTTAATGTTCAAAGCTAGCTGTGAGTTAGATAAGTCTGAATTTGCACATTACTTTTCCATGGAGGCTTTTGTTGGATTGGTCAAGGCTGGTCTGTTTCTCTGGTACCTTTAAAACCTTTTGTGGCTGTGAACTAAACACAGGCTGGTCTTTTTTTCTCCTCAGTGTTTTTTTCCTAGGTGTAAATATTTGTTTTCGTTGCGTGTTTGATCCTGCATTTTCAAGTGGTAGTAAAAAGTCATGTCAGCTGTGGCCATTCCCTTTCTATTTGCATAGCGCTGGGAGAGAACCGTTTGGACTTGCTATATTGTAAAACTTTGAGGTGACTTGTGTTAGTGTACACTTTTTTCTTTTGTTTATGTACCATTGTGGAATATATTTTTTATTTCTTGTGTCGGTAATAATCGGTATAATAAAGTATTGGGTAGGACTGTTTTGTGTGATAAGGATCTTGTTATTGTTGGTTTGACTGTTATTTTGAGGGCATGCGGGAGCCTCCTGGGTTTGTTGAGATGGGATTGAACTTGGGATGTTTGTTTTATGTGCAAGAGGGAGTGTTTGCGTACAAACCTTTTTCATCTTTTTGGAACTCCTTTGCTTGAACTCCATCAAATAAGAGAGCTTCTAGATTTTGGCCAAAACCCCAACAGATTTGTTTGGAATCCCATTCAAGGCCGAGTCATTTCTTATTTGGCATTTGCCGAGTACGAACAGAGCAGCGGTGCAGAAACCAATCACTTGTTTTTGCCGTTAAAATTTTCTCTCTTCTTTATTTGGTTTAGCTACGTACAAAATGAAGTGGTAACAGGGAAGTTGTGGTGGAGAGAGGATATTGCAATTTACAGTTGAGGAAGAAAGAAAGGACTACAAACCGGAGTTGCAGTTTCAAACAATCATCGGAGTACGTAAAATCTCAGATAGAGACTGCCTGCTTTGTTTTCCACCCTGTAACCAATTTGGATCCACTAGCGTTTTCTTGTGCGTGGGTTTTATCAATTTGCGTGGTCCTGGTTGGCCCTATTGATCAAGTTGTCTAGCGTTGTGCAGAGGCAACTTGACCATACTCGGCACCCACCTCTATGCTAAACGACAGTCGTTATTTATGCCTCTGAAAAGGAATTCATGAACAATTCAACTCTGGGAAAGATCTGCTCTCTCTTTTGCAGGTAGACGGTTGAGAAGTCTTCACCGTTTTGGGGAGGAGATAATCACGAGCTTACTCATCTTGCATCTTGCTTTTCATTGAGTAAAGCAAGTTTCACGGATTGGTGACGAGGCCAATTTTTAAGTGCGGTGTTCGTTTTGACGTTTACTGGGTGGGGATGAGAAGGGTGAACGTTTTGTTATAGAAAAGAAAAAGAAGGGCCGAACTTGACACTATCATGCTTTTAACATCATAAATTGAGTCACATGTCGGGTGCGTTTTTATGATTTATCACATGCGTCTCATGAAAAGAAAACCGTGGTAAAAAAAAATGAAGGAATATTCGTTGAAAAGAGTCCGGGGAACGGGAACAACACTTGTTTGACAATTATTGATGCTCAGAAAAGGGAGAGGAGTAGGATGAGGCGCCTTTCACTTGTCATCAATTATATGATTTTAGATGGTTAATCAAATTGTAAGGCATGCATTCATCAAAGTGTTGAGAACTGAATCACTTAATAGAGCGTTTCTAAGGCTCAATCCCACAACCACAAGCAAGTATTGGTTTATCATGTAGAGAGAGACTTTTTTTTTCATAAAAGCAAGTATTAGTATAAACTTTAACAGCAACATTGTGTGATGGAGCGGTTTAGGTGAAATTTAATAACCTTCTAATTCTCATAAGCGGCCTTCTTGATTTATATCACTGTCGACTTTATATCACCGAAAAAAATGGCCGGACACTGAGCGCATACATCTCATGCATCACTCGTCCATTATTTTTATAGCTCAAAAGCCAATTGGTGCATCCATGACCCAAATAATCCCCATGTTTTGTGCATCGATGAGTTTCAATTCCAATATGCATAGAACGCCTCCACCATACAGAAAATCAGATAAAATGATGGCGCTACTTGTCATCCACATCTGAAACACATTTAAATTTTTTTCTTCTAAAAACTGTAATTTTTATATTATTTTACTGAACTTTTAAGTCTTATTAGCTCCAAGATCTTGCAAAAAATTTGGACCCAGACACCATTATCACTCAAATCATCAAAATTACTTGGGCCTGTCTTTAAAAGAGATGGGGCCTCACTGATTTATGATACCCACATAGGATCGGACTCCAAACTTTAGCTTAATGTTTGAACATCAATTTACGCTTGATTAGCATTAAATGTAATTAATATGAACATTTTAAATAGTCAACCTTATTAAAAATAGTATATATAAATGCAACATATTTTTAAGAATTTTTTTTATATTCTTATTATATTTTGTATATTAAAATAAATCATTATTATTATCAAGTGTATGCCCCATGCGCTCTCCTATATAAAAGAAAGGTTTTCCTCTCTTTTTCTTATCTATCTATTGATATTTAAAAAAATAAAAAACTTTAATTTCACGTGGAAGAGCATATGGGTGATCTTCTAAAAAATAATCATTATTATTTTATACTTTTACTTAGCTTAATTTAAACATAAAATGAATTATTTTATATACAAAATATATTAAAAATATTTACTTTTTATAAGGTTGGATATTTTAAAATTTTCATGTCATTTACCCTACTTTTTTATGCCAGTCAAATGGACCCTGGCAAATAATTTTAAAACTATAGTTAATAAAAAAATGATTTTGCCCAAAAATTCCAAATTTGAAATAAATTCAGCTCATAATGGACCTACTAAGGACAACAGGTTAAATCCCAAGGCCTTGCCAACTGTGGACCGTATCACATTTAGGAACATTTGGGGCGATTGGGTTGGGCAGCCTGGCTCTATAGAAGGACTAAGGGGCTCGCCATTCACTAGGATATGTTTCTATAATGTGCAGCTAAGGGGGTTTGGGTTGGAAGTGTAGAGGTGCTAGTGGTGCTGCACTTACAGTTACCCTTGGCCATGCCCAGAGGACGCCCAAGGGCCTGGGTTTTGTTACACTGCCACTTAGCCAGTTTTCGCTTGCAGTAAGCACGGTGAAGAATTATTTATAGTACTCCGTTTTGATAGAAGGTTTAGTTTGATGTTTCGCAAAGAAACCTTCAACTGCCACGCAGCTTCGATTGTGCGACTTTGTGATTATCAATCTTAATTTTGTACGTAGAATGCGCCGGAAGTAAAGGCAAAAAGGCAGTTAATTACAATCTATGACACATTCAATCGATCATCATATACGATAAATACAATCCGAGTTTACTTGGCCTCTTGCGGTTCGCCGGTCTATATATACCAGCCCTTTCCATATTTTTCACTGCACGGACTCACGGTTCTGATAACCCATCACCATTTCACCTTGGTTTCTCCGGAGGAAAACAATGTTGTGAAAAACGGGTAATTTTCACCAAAGATAACTAGTTCACTGTGAGAACTATTACCTAGATGACAAGCGTGAAAACTATTGTACTAAATAATTACCCCAAGATAAAATTCCCAGAAAAGTTGGTGGGACACGATAGTCCGCTTAAAAACCAACTCCTAGACAGAATTTTATCAAGACAAGTAATATAAATAGCACAATAATTAACACCAACTATACCCGACAATAGCTATTAAATAGACAACAAAAGAAAAGAACAAGACACCAGAATTTAACGAGGTTCGGCAATTGCCTACGTCCTCGGACACTACCAAAATAATATTTCACTAAAGAGAAATATTACAAAGAGAGAAAGAACAAATTACCAATGGTAGAATGAACAATTACCAATGGTAGAAAGGGAAGTTGGTAACTTTGAATTACCCTGTGG
>JAVDBV010077931.1:0-11561 GCA_032619315.1 Piper longum
TAGCTCAACTCGAACTCAACTTAATAAAATAATAAAATAATATAATTTTTATATTATATATATATATAATATACTAATAAGTTTAATCATAACTCGTTATATTTATTTATCTATAATAAATTAGCAACAAAGTGAAATAGTTTAGATAATAGGTATTCAAGTCCTTTACTTTTAATTGAATTAGATTTTTAATCAAGCTGATTTCAAGCTCACGAACAAGTTGGGCTTGAACTAAAATAAAATCAAATAGTATAAGTTTATTCAAGTCAAGTCGAATATTCGAGTCATACTCGAATATATTTATTTAAAACTCGTTTAATCTCAAATCGAGTTCAAACAATTAGAACCGTTTTCCTAAATCAAGATCGACTCGTTCTTGGGCCCGTAGCGAAGAGCGGGGTCCACCCTCCCTCGTCTCCACCCAGATTCCACCGTCCACCCTCACAACCCTTCCGCCACCGCCTCTTTCCGACGCTGCCGCCGGAGCAGTTCCGCATACCCTCCTTCTCCGGCGGCGGCAGACGAAGTCTGGTTGCGCAGGTCGAGTTCTACCCTTTTCCGCAGCGCTACGGATAGAGGCCGTCGGCATTAGGGTTTGCCGAAGTTTGTTTCTGCTTTGATCTCGGGCCATTGTAGGAAGATGGCATTTTGGGGGGGTTATATACGCTCTATAAGAACTTGTGGCAATATCTCTAATCTTGTTAGATGGTACTCCCAATCATGTAGAGTTATTACACAATCCGATTGTCAAATCTCGAGTAGATTGTTTGTTCTTGATTTAAGGAGACCTGCCTTTTTTGCTTACCAACCCCCTAAAGAGATAGGAGCAAGATTTTTTGCTGCTGCTGTGCAGGTGAGCAAGTTCTTGCAATTTTTAATTTTATGGTTTTATGTTTTTTTTTTTTTTTTGCAGTGGCTGATCGGTAAATCAATTTGTGGCATTGTTTTTAGTCGAAAGTGAAGCCGGCAGCGAAGGATCCAAAAGGGCTTCGTTTAAACGGTGCCATAACTGCACGTACTATTAGACTTGTCACCGATGAAGGTAAACCCTGTTTCAAGACGTACCTTGTTGAATGTATTCCATTGCGTCGGCAATGGTGTCACTGCTGCATCTCGTCTCTGACTTGTGAATGACTATTTGAACTTCGGCATTTTCACCGTCGCGGTTGTTACATGATCCATATTGTTTATCTTGCTGCTAGGTCACAGCATTGTGTCAGGACAGGAAGCCTTAAATCTGGCGGCTCAGCTCAATCTTGATCTTGTGGAGGTAATTTTCTAAAGATGGTATTTATTTGTGGCAGTAAATAAAAGTTTGCTAATAGCGGGTAGTATGAACAGATAAATAACTTAAAAATTCCAATGTCCACCATCTCCTCCAGCGCATTTAATGTGTTTCTCGGTTTTACCAATGACTGTTAGTTTATCTACACTCTTTCTTTCTCTCTAGTTTAAATGGAAACTTCAAATTAAATGGCACTTAAGCATTGATAGCTGAAATGGACTATAGACTAATGCATATAGATGATTGACTTGAATTTGGTAGTGTAGTGAAATTTGCATAGGGTGGACAGTATTTTTCAATTCGATAACTGCTCGCGGATCTGCAAAGTTTGCATAATCGAGCAGTATGTTATTCGTGTTTTCTGATTATTTGATTGGTAATACAACAGTGTAACTTGTTGGCAGTTATGGAAATTTTGGTTTGCTACTATGGCACCTCTTCAACGTGGTTAATAGTTAAAAGGTGAATAACTTATTCACCTCAAGACATGGGCATTTGATTATTTAGGATTGAGAAGTGATCTTATTACTGCTTTGCGTGGCTGGCATTTAGTTTCTGAAGCATACATGATTAAACATATTTTTATATTGCAGAACGCCTATCTATTCTTAACTTGTGTTAATTTTGTGACAAAAGCTTTAACGTTCTTTATATTTATTTAGATTCTTTGCACTTCATGATCAACAGAGCTCTTCAAAACAAGCAAGACCTGCATCAAAATGCTCATTTGAAGTTACTTTTGCTAAGGTCTTTAATATCACATTGCTCATATTTTATAGGTTCAACGCTTTTCAAATCCTCCTGTTTGTAAAATCATGGATTATCACAAAGAGAGGTATAAGCAGCAACTGAAGGAGAAGGATCGAGTAAAAAATAAGGTATGAAGAAAGACTTTATATTTCCTCTCCACTAATTTCATGCCTAGGGTTGGCATATACCTATTCATATATGTCATTTATACTTCCAAAATGATATTAAGTTGTTTTTTGTTGCCGGAACCTTGTTTCTTGATGTAATGACAATTTGAATTTCTTGGATCGCAATGTAAATGAATTTTCTTGGAGAATAACAGCTGTTTTTCCCCTGCAGTCAGAAGGTGCTTTACGAAATGAGTGCAAAGAAGTCCGTTTCTCAATGAAAATTGTGAGTATTTTACCCATAACAAGCTCAAAGGTAGAAAAGTACTGTAATGACTCTTGTTCTCTAAGGGTATGTTTGGTTGACATGAAAATAGTGTAAATGAATTGAAAATTTTAAAATGGTCAATCTTGTAAAAGTAGATAAATTTGATATATTTTATATGTAAGGTAATATCAACTAAATTATTTTGTAACTAAATTAAGTATGATCACATTTTAGTAAGAGTATAAAATATCATAATTGCTTTTGAGTGGGTCACCCATGTTGGGGAATTAATTTTCCCACTTTTTCTTATCTCAAGATATAAGAAAAAGGGGGGAATTTTTTTGTATATCGGAGAGCGCATGGGTGACCTACTTGGTTATAATCATGATTAATTTCAATACAAAATACAATGAATTTGTACTAAGCTTTCTTTAAAATATATTACACATACTACTTTTAGTAAGGTTGTCATTTAAAACTTTCATGCCATTTGCTTCTATTTCATGCTAACAAACGGAAAGTTTTCCACATATTTTCATTTGTACAATCACAAACGTAAGAAAACAACCGAGATACTTTTTTCCCTTTTAAAAGTATAAGAAACATCATTAGCATTGCATTGTTAGACATAGTGTTTGTATTAGAAGGGGGAAAAATACAAATTTTTTTCACCCCAAATGCTGACAAGCATTCTTGGGAATTCATGTCCACTTGCCTTAACTCGTAACTTAGCTTATTTTATGATCTAAATTTTGTAAAAATTCATAGACGCTCATATTCCCCTGGAATTGATTGTGGTTTCAATTCTTTTTCATTTGAATTAATTTTTTTGTTCTGTATGTAAGTTTGTTCCATTTATGTGTGGATGTATTTCACCTTTTAGCTTGTGTAGCTGACAAAGGTGAGCTACTAACTATGGTTTTTTAAGTCAATACATATAAGTAATGCGGGTATTCTTTTTGAATTTTAGGAACAAAAGGACCTTCAACTGAAAGCTAATATGGCCATAAGATTAATGGAACGTGGCTATAGAGTGAAGGTGCTCCCTCTCTCACTCCTTTGCTTTGTTCAAACAGGGGATTTCTAGTTTATGTTCCATGTCTTATGATGTTTTCTTTGTTTGTAGTGTATGGCCATGGGTAAGGAAGAAGAAAATTTAGGAGAACTTTTGTCACGGATTATGACTTTGGTTGGTGTTTTCGCTTCTTTTCATCTTATTTGAATATTAGGTTCTAATCTCATTGATAATTGTCTTCTTTACTATTGTCATGTGGGATAGATAGAAGATGTTGCCTTCATTGAAAGTGGACCAAGGTTGGAAAAATTCCATGCATTTGCAGTCGTCCGACATATCAAGTTTGGGCTTCCAAAAAACGCTGGGAAAAAAACAGTTAAAACCAAGGAAACAGGAAACAATGTAATCGAAGAGGTTACTCTTTTGCCAGTTATGGCCGAAGACGTTGAGCTACTTCAGAATCAGGTTGAAATTGAACTCATGGAAACTACTTCATCTGAATCAGACTTTGACGATGCTAATTTGTCTGACGAATTTAATGAGCCTTCAGAGAAATTTCCAGAGATGCCACTTAAAGATGCAGTAATAGAACCAGAAGAGAATTGGAAGGAACAGGATAGTCGGTCAAGTTTTGAAAGCAATGGCACATATGATCAAGTTTTTAGTTTTAACAATGATAGGAGAGGTCAGCACAAACATGACAGCAGGGCTGCTTTATGTCATGAGAGTGTAATGGGTACCTCGGGGATATCTCAGAACCCTCCTCCATCTAGAGAATTTGAAAGGCAAAAGTTAGATTTAGACAAGTGGCATCCGTGTCCACTTCCGCAGGGACCACCCTACCGACGCAAATCTTCACCTCAGCCAAGTGAAAGAGATTGGAGAAGCAACGATGGCCAACCTCGTAAAACCTTTGAGAACTCTTCAGTTACCAATATGAAGCATTTGCATCCCCCTGAGATGGACAAAAATTCTGATACGAAGCAGGGCACAAAATTCTCGAGTTATGGAATATTTAGTTCTCCAAAACCAGTGGATATGAACAATCAGCAGCCCCCAAAGTCAATAAACCGTAATAGAGAAGCTAGCTTGCAAAATCCAAAAACTGATGTCTCAAATCAGACAGACAATGGGCAAGATCGTTGGGGTATATTCAGCAAACAGTCATCAGGCCCCAACCAGCGAAGACCCATGAATATCCCTCACAACATCCAGAGACGAGAGACGTGAACAATTTTGCTTTTGTTCTGTTTATTATATTTATTGAATGGAAAAATTTTGTAAGGTATTGTAATTCTGAATTAAGAATAAATGAAAATCATATGTAATCTGCAAGCGCTTGCAGCTTACAATGTATTTGTTTTCAGCTCCTGTTTAATGCCGTAACGCAGAAGTAAAATGCTTCAACGCCAACCTCATGCAAACACGAACTGGTTGTGCGTTCTACTCCGCGATCATGCAATACAATGTCTCATAGTTTAGCTGCTTCGGCTCGTTGACGCTTGAATGATGGTTAACCTTTTGTACGTTTATCTATGGTATACTTGTCTCTATGTAGTGTAGTTGATCGGCAGTCCTGCCTCAGGAACTAAGAAGCCATTCACATAGTAAAAGGGAGCCCCGTGCACGCCTCTTGAGCATCCATACTGCAACAGTACCCAATTAATTGATCATTGTTCAGCTAACTACATCATTTCACATTCTATATCAATGCTCATGGTTTTAGATTGATCTCCTGTATGTTGGCCTTGAAAGAAATTCTTGTCTTCTGATCGGTACCTGCGATAATCGTTGGAACGGGTTTGTTGTAGAACTTTGGGAAGAACTAAGCTTTGGGACATGTTGTACGTGGGTTTGTTGTAGAACTTTCCCTGCCATTGGATAGCAGCAGATCAATATGAATACATTTATCAGCTGCATAAGAAACCACTGTACTTGAAACAAATCTAGTTACCCACTTGCAAAAGATTGAATTGCTTTGCCTATCTTTCATTAGAGAAAAAACTGTTACATGGGTTTCGAAGAACTTCTCTAGAGAGAGAATGTTGTCGACGAATTGACAGCATTGGCAATAGGAGAGCTCGACAAGCAGAGAATGCATGATCATGGTAGCTGCAATCCACCATTGCGTGGCAATAGAGTAGAGATTTGATAGTTACTCTTTATTACAACTTGATTAGAGATGAATCTATAAATGTTTCATGATCTAATCAGAAGTGGAAGTAATCCATGACTCAGCCCAATTTATCACTATAAATGAACACTTGTCATAAGAAGAGCTCAACCTACAGGTTAAAAGATTGACAATAATTTTAAATATATCAAAATTCGATCAACCAAAATAACTTGTCGTCGGAATAGACTGAAATCAAAACGATTGAAAACTGATTTCTGTCCTCATCAAGATTGATAAAAAAAAAAAAGAATGTTCATCAAACTTTTTAGGTTGACACGAAACAAGCTGAAACATGACGAATATTAAAAAAGTAAACATCAGATGTCTGCATACTAACTCTGAGCAAATTGTGATAATAAAAATATTTAATTTTGAGGAAGACAAGAAGCAAGTGCACATCATGCTGGTATAAACTAAGAATGCATGAAACAGGAAGAATAAACGATAACAACACGAACTTCCTGGATACTCCATACTCCAAGCCGACAGCATCCTTAACTAACACAAATCACAAGCTAATTATAAGCTTAAATTGTCAGTCATCACTTGGACTTGCAGATAGAAACCAAGTAATAAACAACTCAAGTTGACTCACACAACCATCAAGATCAAGGCTCAAAGTTGTCAATTGTTGCTAATTGAGCGAGGCAGCTCATGGGCATTTAACGTTCGACTAGGTTCGACATGACTCGAAACTCGATATTTAAATGCTTAACTCGAACTTGACTCGAACTCGAATCCTACGAGCCGAGCTTGAGCAAGGTTGTATTCGACTCGACTCGACTCGGTTATAATTCGAATTCAACTCGAACTCGAACTCGACTCGTAACCCGACTCGCTTGATAAAATAATATAATAATATAATTTTTTATATTTTATATAAATATATATATATATACTAATAAGTTTAATTGTAATTAATTATATTTATTTATATACAATATAATAAGAAAAATTTGAGATAGTTGAGATGGTAGGTAATCAAGTCCTTCACCTTAAGGTTGTTGATTCAAATTACGCAAATTTTATTTTTTTGATTGAGTTAAACGAGCCGGTTTCAAGCTCAAGAACGAGCTAAGTTCGACCTCGCAGTTTAAGTATATTCGAGCTCGAGTCGAGCTCGAACACGTAAAAAATATTTGAGTCGAGCTCGAGCATGTATGTTCAAAACTCGTTCGTTCTCGAGTAGAGTTCGAACGAATTTCAAACTATTTGAGCCGAGCTCGGCTCGCTCGCTTGTTTAGCACCCCTAGAAAACACATTAATCCCATATGTTGGACAGCCTCTATCCTTAAACCACAAGTAATATTTATTCGTTCTACAATTTATATCATCTATGACATTATCATCTAGAATACCGAATAAGACCTCAAAGTCTATTTATCATTTATATAGCATGGAACTCATATATATAAAAGCTTTTTTCACCAGAGGGAGAATAAATCCCTAGCTTCACTGCAGGCTTGGAGCCTATTTTTATACACTGCAATCTTGCTTTTATACATGGAATATTAATATTAACATGAACCTAAATTCCTGCCTTCGGTAAAAAGGAACAAACACACGAAATGACAAATTACCTAAGAAAGAAGCATAATATCAAATTAGCAGAAAACTAAATGTAGAGAATAAATTTGATGAGCCTTTCGGGAACACTATGTACGATTCAAATCAAGGATAAGCAGAATACATTACGGATCAATGGTAGCGAAGATATTGATAAAAAGTGCAACCACAATATAGCAACAAAATTTTCAAAGCTATTTCAACAACGGAAAAGTAAACATGCAAAAATTGAACAAATGAAAACAACTCACAGAACAATTGTCAAAAAAAAAGGCCCGACGTTCTTACTTGACCGACGGAAATGTAAGCAACCGTGGCGAGTTCCCTAGAAACCAACAGTTCGCACAAAATGATCAATTTGCTTATCAATTACCATACAACAGAGTCACGGACTTGATGCTCGAACGAGCTAGATATTAAACATCTACCACAAGATATTAAACATCTATCCCTGGAGTTGGTTAACACCAATCTACAAAAACATTAAAAAGAAACCGTAGCTCTGCAGCAATAGTGAGGAAAAGCATCATATATATCAATGAATCATAGTATACAAAATTCCCAGTTAACTACACGAAAGAATACAAGTGGGAGGTGGCCTGACCCAGAACGCCGATAGAAATGCTTCCATCATATTTGATACGCATCCCAGTCAAATGTAGGTTGTGAGAAAACCTCGTAGTCAGGAGGACCATCTACCACACTATCAACAGTTTGCATGGTTTCTAACAGAGCCGGGTGAAATCCCTCATTTTGTGAAGGAAGTAGTTTATACATTATGAGTAAGAAAAATGTAAAAATCGCCTGAAGCTTTGTAGAATCACCCTGGACGGAGAAGAAGAGAAGCATAGAAATTAGAAACAAGACTACACAGAACCTCATGATGCAAAGCACAGTATCCATCAGCTTTCCGTCGTTTCCAGCAGGGAACCCGCGAACTCTATACACAAAAAGGAAGTTGTATTTGTCAACCACGTACCGATATCCAAAGTAGACAGTTCCCACGGGTACCACAAGAGGAGCAAATGCAGAATACATCAGGGTAAGAGCGAATATTGTTAGATTAAAAGCATAATACTGAGCGAAGTCAAATGTTTGTTTTGGCATGTGAATGCTTCTATTTATTGGATAATCCGACAGATCCTGCCCGTGAAGATCAATCATATTGTCACTATTTCCATGGGATATCCCATTGCCAACTCTTCTTTCCGATATAAGAGGCATCTGAAATGGGTCGCCTGCCTGGTTCTCTAATGAATATTCCTCATTTTGTTGAGGAACAAGTTGAAGCATGTCATTCTTGCAAAATTTGTGGAGCTTTTTCTTGATCCAAGGGACAGGTGCCAGTAAATCATAGGAGATGCCCAAGAAAGTGCAGGTAATGAGAAACGCAAGGGAAGACAAGCATGATCTTGACAAGAAAGATGGACTCAAGTATTGCTCAATCTTCTTACAGTCTTCACCATCCAAGTAACACCTCCCCATCCGGAGTATTGCGCCTTCGAGGGATGACTCAACGAGAGCTCGTAGCAAAATGAGATTCACCAGAAAGAAACAGACCATTTTTAACAGCGCAGCTCGCTGCTCGCCAGAGACAGTTATATGACGCTCAAACTTGGAAAGAGAGGAAAGCACCGAAGGAACCACAATATACATACTGATGAATATAATAACATTGGGTAAGAATTGCAGAACGACAGTAGCAATCCAGCTCGAGCTCTGCACCCATGCCCACCAGAGCTGCGCGTGATCTAAAGCCTCGGCATTAATGATTCTCGCAGCACTCTTCACAGCACTGATCACGGCAAGAGGAGAACTAAAGAATAGCAGCATCACCACGAGGCAAGTATTCACCGCCACCCGCCGTAGCCTCAGAGAAAGCTTGCTGAAGCCAAGGTGGTTCCAGTAAATGTCTGTGGCGGGCGGCGCCCTCTCCACCTTCCACCGGCTGCGCTCAAGCTGTAGTTCCATGATGGAAAAGAACATGCCAGCAGGCCTCTTCTTCCTCTCCTTCCTAAAGTCCTGCACCGCCTTGTTGGTGGTGTACACATCCTTGAACACCACGAACGCAATCCCAGCACCCACTGCTTGCCCTTCCTTGTACAGTGACAACTCGGCCTCCAGACGCAGCTTCTTCTCCTGCAACCTCCTCAACCTTTCTTCCTCCGTAAAGCCCAAAAAAGCAGCGACTCGAGCGCACCATCCTTTAAGCTTGCGCCAGAGCCACCGGAACGTACTCATCCAACTAGTTTCCGGATAAACAAGCTCCCCATTTTCATCAACCTCGCTTTCGGACGAAAACTCGCGAGCATCAATCCTAGCTTCGAACCATGAAATACGATCTCTAACCTTAACCAGTTCGGACACCAAGTCCTCGAAAGAGCACAAATCCATGGGAACAACAACGCGGTAGACCTTACCGGGGTACCTGTGCTTGAAGTAGTCCTCGAACGGCGCCTTGTTGGCGACGAGCGACTTCGGCACGCCGTGGACGGCGATTGTGAACACGGCCACGGAGCTCAAGCTCACATCGCTGGAGTTGCAGTTGGCGTCGCGGAAGCGGGTGATCCTCAACTTCTCCTCCAAGCTAGAGATGCCGTAATAGACGACGACGACGACGACGACGACGAAGAGGAAATGCACCCACAAGAGGAGGGAGCCCTTGGGGATGTGGTTGATGGTGGTGAGGGCGAACTGATCAGCGAGCGGGCGGGTGCCTGCGTAGAGGTTGACGGGGAGGAGGACAGCGAGGGCGGCGAGGGCGAGGGGGAGGAGGAGGGCGGAACAGCAGCCCTCAGCGAGGAGGAACTGGGCGGCGTCGGCGCCGCAGTGGCGGGCGATCTCGGGGGCGGCGGCGTGCCACACGGCGAGGAGCTTGGAGAGGAGCGCGCCGGGGCCGGGGATGGGGCGGTGGTCGGAGCGGAGCTTGACAAGGAGGAAGAGGGCGAGGCAGCAGACTGTGCCGGCCGTGGACAGGTTGATCAGGTACTGGATGTTTCCGTACCACTCGCCATCGCCGGCGGCCGATGACGGCGGCGAGGTGGCCGGCTCCGCCGCCATCGGGAAACCCTGGTGGAAGAGGGCTAAACTGTGTAAAAATCAAATCTTTGATCAGTAAAAAAAAAAAAGTGGTAGCGCGTTCGATCCGGTGGAGGGAGAAGGAGTGGGAGGGCCTCTAGGGTATGGGGATCGGCGGCGGCGGCGGCGTCGACGGCGGCGGCCCAAGGTGGAGGTGCCGGGTGCGTTTGAAGTCTTTCGACTTTCGAGTAGAGATGGTCTTTTGGATGGGCTTTTGTTTTGTTTTGTTATGGGCCTACTATGAAGCCCATGCAAAATAGCCGGCCATATCTGTTGAGGCCCATTTCTATTGTTCTAAAATTCTATACTATGCCTTCGGTTTTTTTTTTAAAAAAAAATTCTACAGAAAATATTACAAATTTTGTTACACTAATCTAGTGTATTACCGTCTATATTTATTTCACTTCTTGGCTAGCCAGTGAATTTCACTTTTTCCAATATAAAAAATGTGTGTGCATGCCTAATGAAGTAGTTCAATAGTTGAATTTTCATCCTCACCATCGTTGTTTAGATTTTGATATATAAATAACAATATTGCAACCAAAAAGAACATGATGCCCAAAAATCCTGCCAATCAATGTGTAATACCCCAAATCTGGTCCACACTCGTGAATTGAACCTGCATGTTACGGCCCCGGTTAGGTCAGGTAACACGAACCTAACTCTTGCAGATTCAATCTCGGCGTCTTAAGATGAAGATACGATTTCCCATGTATATGTATTCGGGAGCGGGATCGTCCGCCCCTGGGGTGACCGAGGTTCTTGTGTGACTCGATACGGTCTGGGTTTGAAGGGTTCGGTGGGACGGAGGCGCCCTTGCCGCGCAAAGAGATAGTGCGATAAAATAATGCAAATGCTATCACAAGCACCAAAATGACATACAGGAAATTTTTTACGTAGTTCCTTAGGGTTCAATTTGAATCCCTAAGTCAGTCCACGGTGAGATTAGTACTCACAATCAACTATTTCTCCTTGGATATTACAAATTACAAGCTTTAGTGGGATTTTTTGCCACTTTAATTCCTCGACTCTATATACCCAACTCAAACACCTTGATGGGGAAAGTCTATTACAAAGCTTCAAGCCACTTGTAGTAGGAGAATATATCTTGAGCTGAAATTTAAGTTGATCCAAATTAAATCGAGACCGGTCCTGAACAACAGCGAGGTTAAACTCAGCAAGTTGACTTTTCACAGACAGCAACTCCTTCCCTTTGCGATTTTTTTCCGGCCGCTACAGTGATGAAACTTGGCGAAACTCAGTTTGGGTTTCGAGACCACTTCTCCGTCTTCACGTTGGTCATCGTCTTGGAGCCG
>JAVDBV010077938.1:0-11574 GCA_032619315.1 Piper longum
CGATTCCGCTCCCCGCGCTGCCCCGCTTCCGCTGCCGCGATTTCGCCTCCGCCGTCGCGATTAAAATGGATGAATATTTTTAAATGGATGAATATTTTTTAAAAAAAAATTGTTAGACATCAATTTGATGCTAATTTAGTGTTAATTGATGTTTAATGCTAATTGATATTTAATTTGATGCTAATTAATGTTTAATTGATGGGTATTGAAGAGCTAATTGATGTTTAATTAGACTGATTAATGTTTAAATGGATGAATATTTTTTTTAAAAAAATTGTTAGACATCAATTTGATGCTAATTTAGTGTTAATTGATGTTTAATGCTAATTGATATTTAATTTGATGCTAATTAATGTTTAATTGATGGGTATTGAAGAGCTAATTGATGTTTAATTAGACTGATTAATGTTTAAATGGATGAATTATTTTTAAAAAAAAATTTTAGACATCAATTGATGCAAATTTAGTGTTAATTGATGTTTAAAGCTAATTGATATTTAATATGATGCTAATTGATATTTAATTGGATTGATTAATGTTTAATTGGATTGATTTTTTTTTAACTTTCAGGCGTCAATTAACCCTAATTTAGGATTAATTGATGTTTAATTGATATTTAATTGATGTGTAATGCTAATTAATATTTTTATACACATAATAATATCAAAATAACATCAATATATGATTTTTATATATTTATGTTATAAATTTTCAATATATATTTTTATATAACCGATTTAGAACGATTCCGATTCCGATTCCGATTTAGACCGATTCCTGACCGATTCAAAAAAACCGATTTTTGGCCGATTCAGACCGATTCCGATTCGGATTTCGATTCATTAGAAAACCGATTCCGATTCCGATTCCGATTCCTGCAACCATGAAGCAAATAGGTTATACCCATAAGAGGAAATTATGATTAAGGGTTATTATATAAATTATTCTCCATTAAAAGATAGATTATGATATTACTCAGGATTTAAATATATTTTTATATAATGACTTAATTACCACTAGATTTGGTCAAAAAAATGTTTTTAATTTTTAAAAATCTCAATTCACGTGAGATTCTCAATTTAGGCCATATATCAAATACCTATTGGATTAAAATTTTATTTATAAGTAGAAATAGATTATAAATCTTTATCTTGATTAATCACTTTTGAAGAGATAATTTAACTAATTATATTATATTTTGGGTCGGGTCATTATAAATAGTATCAGAGTTTCCTAATTCTGTATTAGATAATAGGTTCACTATATTAAATGGTGGGATAGACTAAACATATTAGCTAAGCTACTGGTTAGAGGTCAATCGTAGACCGGGGCTAATAACGGGTTATAAGAATTTTAGAAACAAAATTTACTAAAGTATTGTGAGATCTTTCAATTTAATCTTATATCTAATATTTATTGAGGTAAAATCTAATTTATAAATAAGTTGGGGTTAAAATCTTGTTTACAAATTAGAAGGAAATATAAATTTTTAACTTTATTAACTAGTTTTTAAGAATTATTTTAATCTATTATATTATATTTTGAGTCGGATTATCGCAATTCTGTTAAAATATAATTTATTAAAATTCTTTAAAAAATAGTTATAGAAAAATCACAGCCACTAGATTGTAAAGTCGATCGTAGATTTATCACAGCGAATATAATGGGCCATTAGCCCCATCCAGCAGACGCCAGTCGGATCTAGCTGTCGCTATGAAAGTGCAATAAATTTAATCACTGTCAATCAAGGACAGCCAACACTTAGCCGGATTTGACCACCACGCCGTCCCTAACTGAACTTGTTGTTGCTATTTTTTTAAAATAAATAAATAAATAAATTAATTAATAAATTTATAACTAAACTCAACCTGCCCACGTGAATGAAGATTAAGTCATTACGTGAAAAAAATACACTTTTAATGTCATAGTTACCACTCTCGAATCATGAATAGTGCATTAAAACACTCCTTAATTGTAATTTCCTCCAACCACAATTGAAAATGCTTTTCATTCATTTAAATTTTTTGTATTATGAGGCAGAATGGGGCATTAATTTTCGGAGCTAAATAGAAAATGTCTAATATATATGTTGTGGAAGATGAGACTAACTTTTCCTGAATGGATTTCAGTAAACAAAATTATTAAAATTAGTATTAATTAATTTTCATGCATATTTTTTAGGCCGATGCCTAGTTGATATTGAAAATTTAAATATAATTTTCAAAATTGCCTAAAATTTTTTTATTCAATATTTCCTCTAAATAAAAATTGACAATTAAATTCTGTACTAAATATAGTATTTCTTGATAGAGATTTAAATAAAATTACCCACTATTTTGCGATAAATTGGAAAAGGAGTCACAATACTAACTGCTGGATTCATTAAATTATTTTAATACCCTTAATTGGCAAATTTAATTTGAATTTAAATTAAAGATAGTAAGGGGTTACCATAGGTTGTAACCGACTACATCTCCTTCAACTTTATATCTCTGAGACACACATTTTAACCTTAAGACTATTCTCATAGTGTTAGAACCTTCATGGGCATATTAATCTTTGAGAAGACGTCAGAGATATAAAGTTTCATTAATGGGCAGATTTATGAAGTTCAACATTCCAATACTATTTTAATTTAAGATCGACTCTATTTATTTCCCATTAATTATGTGCTTAACAAAAATTGTTGTAATAATTTTTATGCCATTTTGATTTGGAACTTTCAGTTTACTCAGGACGACGTTGTGCAGCCCCCTTTTGCACAGGAATACTTGTTAGCAAATGCAAGGGGACGAAAATAACAGTTACAGAAAATTTCTTCCTTGTGCATTATATGCACATTATAAATGTTATTCGTTCTTTATAATATCACTGTTAGAACTAGTATGAGAATTAGTAATATATGAATCGAAATAGGATGTTTACGCCAACAAATGTCAACGCCAAAAAAACTGTCTGATTAGTTGTTTTCAGTTCAATGCAAGCACGGATAAAATACAGGAGATCCGTAACAAAATGGATCACCCTATTGAAATCGTCAACAAAGGCACAACAATCAAAGAAGATGACCAATCACCGGCCAGATAAAACTGACAGAGTAAGGGAGTAAGTTGAAACAGTGGGGAGTTGACTATCTACCCGGCGGGCAAGACCTGAACCTGCACCAGCACCATCGGCCGACGACTCGCCGATAGACAAGAGGTCGACGACGACCATCTCCGTCTCCGGCGGCACGGCGACCGGCACTCGGCCCTCGAGCATGGCCACCACATGCTCCATGCTTGGCCGGAGCTTGGCGTCCTCCTGGATACACCACAAGGCAACGTTGACCAACAGCGTCACTTCTTTTTCCTCTACATCTCCGGCCCTGATTAGCCTCTCGTCGACCACCTCCATAACCTTCCCTTCCTTCACCTTCTCGTTCACAATTCTCGGAAAATACGACCATCTCCTCTCTGAATTTGAGCCATCGCCGACTAGCAGCACGTTCCTCCGGCCGCCGACGAGCTCCAGCAGCACCATTCCGAAGCTGTAGATGTCTGACTTTTCGGTAATTCCATTCTCCAGAAGCCATTCGGGCGCAAGGTACCCTCTCGTCCCTCTAATGGTGGTCACCACTCTGCTCTCATCCTTCCCCATCAATTTTGACAACCCGAAATCCGTTACCACAGCTCGGAAATTGTCGTCGAGAAGGATGTTCTCCGGCTTCACATCCAAGTGGAGGATCTTCGACCGGCAATCATGGTGAAGATAGGCGAGTGCCTTTGCTACATCAATGGCAACCCTGTATCTAAGCGCCCATGGGAGCCAATCATCCCTTGCAGGGCGCCTTGCCCTGTGCCCACGACTGCTTCCATCCTTGAAAATCCAATTGTCCAAGGAACCATTTTGCACAAAATCATAGACTAGGTAACGAGGCCCTTCGGGAAGACAACAATAGCCGAGAAGGCGGAGCAGATTAACATGCTGCACACTTGCTATTGCCCTGACCTCGGCCCGGAACTCGTTCTCCCCATGCTCTGCCCCCTCGATCCTCTTCACCGCCACCGGCGTGCCGTCGTATAGGATCCCCTTAAAGACGGATGCCGAGGCGCCCTGCCCGATCATCGCCTGGAAGTTGTCGGTGGCAATCTGGAGCTCCTGGTACCGGAATTTGACGGGCACGCCTGCGACCTTTTTCAGGAAGCTGTACTCCACTCGGAGCTCCTCCCCCTCCACCGCCAGCCGCCTCGCCGACAGCAGCCGCCGGCTTCGGTCTGCCAAGTGCTGGAACAGAGCCCAGATGAAGATACCAAGTATGACGGCCAAATCCGCGCCGGCGATGAGGAAGAAGGTTCTTGAGGCACCGATGGTGACCCTCAATATGATGATCAAGAAAAGGAGGAACAGTACAGTTGCAGCTGCGACGATCTTGATTCGGCTGCCCTCCATTGGAGGAGGCAATCCCGCAATCTGCTTGCTAACGGCAGTGGAAGACCAAGCTTCGGGTTTTGCTGGTAGGAGTCGCCATTGTCAAATTGTTTATGGAAGAGAGACTCTTGCTTCGGGTGAGCCAACGGTAAACGTCACAGTCTTTGCGTATTTATAATTTGGCGGGTGGTGGGCGAATGATGTCGGGTTGGTTTAAAACATAATTAATCATTCACAATTGGGTCGTTGGGTGCTATCAAATTGGTTTAATGAATTGATAATTCCAAAAAAAATTTGTGATAATTATGAGAAATTAAACATGGTTTTTTACGATTTTTATTGAAAATAATAACTAAAATTACTAGGATTATTAATAGCTTTCCTAATAAATATCATCAGTCTTAAAATTTTAATTGGCTTTCAAACCTGATCAAATCCTAACGATACAATTTTGAATACCAATTAACCAGGTTCTATGTCTGTCTCATGAATATTACATTAATTTCAACTCAGAATACTTTTTTTTAAAACAAACATAATTTAAATATTTTGTATTTTTAAAATATGTCATCACATCGCATTCAACTTTTAAAGTTCGTATTTTTTAACAAATAGAATGGTAAATGGGTTTTCATTTTAACCCTATTATTTATGCGTAATAGACGAGTTTAATTTTAATTTAGAGATAAGAGAAGATTTTAAGCTATATGTCATAAAAAAGGAATAACCGAACGGTCAAGTTTTGGTTTGTAACTTTAGCTTATTTAACATTGATAATTGATAGGTTTGGTTTAGGCAGTACCAAGTAGTAAGCGCAACCTGCAACTTGTGTTATAGAAAAGAAAAAAAAAAAAAAAGATATTTAGACATGTTGGTTATGACTAAAGAAGTGTAGCCGTGTGATTTTCCTCTGGAAGATGGGCAGGGTAGATGGATGGGGGTTCCCTCCAAGACCAATTCGCAATAGCTAATTGACTTGTTCATCAATTACGTTATCAACATCATAATTCAAAATGTCTTGACAATATGCACCTAAATATTGTATAGAAAATAAATTTGAAAGTTCCAGATTTGCTTACATATATTTGCTTAAGTACAAGATACGTGATTTGTTTTAATTAATTTCATTTAACCTTGTCTAATCATGGGCCCGGATGGAATTTTATCCAAACGGTTTTCTTCATGGGCGTCGAACAAGATGCGCTGTGGGCTCTGGCTCGTCACACGAATCGTAATGGGCCAACAAACGGCCCCCTTTGTAGTCCGACGATTAGATTCCAAGTTGGGCTAATGTTCGGTTGCACCCAGGATATGGTGAACGCCCACCTTGTTGATAAACGCAACCTGCATCCCCTCCCAAGGATTTTCACCGGGTAGAGACAACTCGAAATATTAAGTTCAACCAATGGCTTCTTATGCATTGAAATGAGTTGTGCTAGAATCAACACAAAAATTTGGAGTGCTTGTGCATGTAATGAGTTATGATTTTTGGTTGGGTGATATTTATAAGCCACATTCCATGCATAAAATAAATTTCAAATTATGAATTACAAGACTTGAGACAAAATCTCCCCCGGTGCTCTCAGCTCTGAGGTCCAGGTCCTTGAGAAGATGCAATCCCGCCAATCCATGTGTTGGTAAATAGATCTAAGGCCATTTAGCTCTATTCTGGAAATCAACTTTAAAGTTTTAAATGACATCGATCATCAGACCAATTTGTAACACTGTTGTGCTGCGCGGCATGATCAAGTTGAAGAGATCTAGGCAAAAAACTAGAGAATAGTACACAGTAACTTTTTAAGGACATCCATTCCACTCACAAAACTTTATTCCTCAAAGCACAATGAATAATCCAATCACATTAGTGATCATCGTCACCATGGCCGTCAGGAGGTCCATCTTCACCAATGACTTCCAGCTGCACAACGATTTTTTTTGGTTTGAAAACATAAGACAGGCAGTTCAACAAAGAAAAAAGAAGAAACACACGTCATTATTTCTACCAACTAAATGCCAAACAGAAAACAAGGCTTATCTTTTCTTGGAAGTAAAGCTCTTCTCTGACAATAAGTTTTGATGAAAAGGGTAATAGTTTACAGATCCTCTTACCACGAAGTATTGGGAGCATACAGGGCATTCGTGTGGCTTGCCCTTTTCCAGCCAAAACCACACAACATCATGCTCATCATCTGAAAGAATCAAGTATTAGTTAAAATGATATCTGATCGTGCACACTAGCGTGTCTTGGTCAACAAAGGAAGATTGTATAGAGAACTATACCGCCTTCACCACCAGGGCATCCTACAATTCTCTTATCATAATATGATTGAATTACAGCCGGTGTTTCCTGCAAGAGGCAGGAAGATAACATATTTTGAAAGACGCACTGCCGAAGCACTAATAATGAATAAATTGAAAAATTCTAATCACAAAAGCTACTGCAGATGAGATACCTCAAATCAGAGAGATCATTTCAATGAGACTCAATGGAACTTTGAACATTTGTTATGAGTCACAATCTTTACTTATGTATGTGTTGACCATCTTCAACCTAAAAGTTTTGAGCTTTTGGAACGCATATTTGATTGATTTGCTGTTAATGTTGGGCATAGTTGCAATCCTGATTTATTGTGATCATTTACAATGATTGCAGCATTCACAAGTGCAGGAAACTTTCAGTGTGAACTTTCATACGAACAATGATTCTATAAGTTTGAGCTCTCACTAAAAAAAGGACCAACTAAAAATTCAACAGCATAAAGCCATTAAGAAATGATCTAGGGGTGTCTTGTCTGAGTCCAACCGCATCTGCGCCCGTAAATTTATTATGGGCACCGTTTGTGTCCGTTTTGGCAAAATTTTTGCAGACACTGTCTGTGTCCGTCCGCATCACTGTTTGTGTCCGTGTTAGCAAAATTTTTGCAGACACTGTCCGCGTCCATCTGCAATTTTTTTTTTGGCGGATGCGGACGGACACATACATAAATGCGGACATCACATAAACTAATATGGACTATAAAATTAACATAAATTAAAAGATTCAAGCTAAAAAATAAATAGAAATAAATGTATTTTACATGAATATAAACTTAAGTTTATATACTTTTGATTTTTTATATGCTAACCCCTAAGACACACCCTTTCTCTTTCATTATAAACCTAGAATTTCTAACACAATTGGTTAATCAGCAAAATATTCTAAATTATATAACAAATTCTAATTTGAAAATATAACATAAAATCTTGAGTACAAAATAACTTTCATTTCTTACTACACATCTATGATTTCTGACAAAAGTTGTACGTATCTACAATTTAGCCAATCACACTATTGAAAATAATAATTATCTTTTAATTGATATATAAAGTAAAAGAACATCATCCATACTTTGGAAAATTGTATTAGACAAGAAAAAAAAGCATATTAATTTTGACTTTGACAAGTTGTGTATGCGTCCGCGGACACTTGCGGACGTCCTCAGTCATGCCGCAAGTGTCCGCATCCGTGCGGGCGGTCTGTAATTTATGTATGGACATGGACGCAAACGTCGTGATTTTTGGACACCTCTAAAACAATGCTTCCAGTTTTATGCACAATGGTACGAAACATTCCAAGATATCAATAAAATCACAAGCTTCACGATCTTAAAAGAAAAAAGTGAAATACAGTAATCAATCCTTCACAAACAGAATAATCCCACTAATAAAAGCTTCTTTCATCATCTTAGAGGTAGCTATTAGTCACATTGCCTCATAAATACTATTTGCAGTCTCCTATTAATGTTAGATCACAAGTTCAACCTGCATGCCCTAGTCTAATTTTCTCAAAAAATAAAGCAAATCACTACAAGTTCCACGTACAAAAAATAGGATATCAAAACACACACAAAAAAAAAAGAACCCTACAAATCTGAAACTTGTTCAATCATGAACCTAATTCTTGATCTAATGCCCTAAAGAAAACTAAAATTCTCATATGATCGGTCATATATCCGACAACACTCACCTTCGTACCAAACGGCCCCGCCGGGGCATCCATGTCAAATCGCTTCTTCCCCTAAAAACCACAACCACCAAAAAAAAAACGTAAAAACACTGCATTTCCCAACAAACCAACACAAAAACCCAATTCCCACACAAACCATACCTCGAGCTCGGCCTCAAGCTCCTCCCTTTCGTGCCCGGTAGCAATCGGCATTATCTCCTCCACCGTCTTCTTCCCCTTCGATAAAATGACATCTACCCAATCCCAAACCACCCATCAAACCATTATCATCAAAAAGAAAAACCCAAGTCGACAACAACCTCTCACCAGCATCGGAAGTGGCCTTCTGCGAGCAGAACCGGGCGGAGCCGGGGAAGGGGGAGGAGGGCGGCGGGGGCGAGGAGCTGAGGGCGGCGAGGGATCGGTTGGAGAAGGCGGCCGATTGGCGAGGGCGGACGGCGGCGGCAGCCCGCCATGGGGCGAGGGGTCGGAGGCGCCTCCACATATCGCCGCCGCCGGATCAGTTCTCAGGCCGCCCCTTCCCCCTCTCGCCCGATGGAGATGGAGACGTTCGACGAAATGCCGACCACAACGAACGCTGAGCCAAACCGCGAGTCGTCTCCGAGGTTTTCCAACGAACGCTGAGTGAAACAGCGAGTCGGCTCCGAGTTTTCGTTCTTACCTAGCGAGCCTCAAATAGACCATTAAGCCCTTCTGATTAGAAACTAAATGGAGTTATTACTAGTTTTGGTGGGGTGTAGTTTGTATGCCATGTTCTATTCGACTCAAAGTTTAATAATAAATTAAAAAATTAAATGTGAATTTTTTGTAAGATGACAAAAAATTATTTTATAATAACTTTTAGAGTCAACCCTTATAATAAGTTAAATCATCACTTAACCTCCCCGACTAACTCAATTCATCCCTTAGTCACTGTTTTTAATTAAAAAAAAATATTGCTTAATCAATATTAAAACTAACATCGATTAAATGATGACATGACAAAGTTAAAACCTGTTAATTTATGATATGAAAATGTCACTATTAAATGATGGCATGACAAAGTTAACCCAGTTAATCAATATATTACATAAAATATTTTTTTTAAAAGGTTCTCAAATAATATATATAGTAAATAAATAAAATAAAATATTGTTTAATTTAATTTTTCGTCATATTTTTTTATGCAAGATGAAATATTTTTTATCATTATATTTACATATAGGTTAAAAATTAGGCTTAATGTAGGAAGTTAAATAAAATAAAATATTTATTACTTATGAACAATTTTTATTTTGTTATTATGTTTTTTATTTATATTTTTATTTAATTATAATTAACTTCATATGATTAATTTTATTTTCTAATATTGTACGACTACATTATCTATTAACCGGTTGCTGCCCCCCACCTCAAGTGTGTGTTTTAAGAATAGTGAAATGATGTTTTTTTCTAGAAAAAGGGAACTAACTAATTAGTTGACTATATGCATATAAAATTTGATATTTAATAAATGCACAAAATTTTATTTATCTTATATATATATATATATATTTATTTATTTATCTAACTCCGTAATCAAAAAAATTTTGACCACTAATAAATTTTCATATTCGCCAAATCCTAGAAGATAAGGGGAAAACCCATTTGTGCTTATATACATTAATTTTTTTTAATAATCTCTATTAAAGTTGATAGAAGTATAAATTTTAAATTTTTAATTGCTTTAGTCATTAATTTCTCATGTACAAATTTAACATTCTTAGATGGTCCAATTTTTCGGTTAAAAAAATAATTTTGGATGATTTAATGGGTTTCGGCTGCTACATTAATTTCTTTCCTTTCTCCTCTTTTTTTTTATTTTTTATTTTTTAAATTTACATTCTCTCATTTTAAGACCGTATTTTCATTAAGGAAAGAATTTAATTAAACAACAACAAGTTAGGAATGAGTTGATAGAGTCTTGGCTCAAACACATATTTAATTTTAAAACGACTTTCAATTTAAACTCAATTAAAATTTAAACAACCCAGTTCACCCTTAATTGGTCTAATGAAAATGGTTGTGTCCATCCTTTAATATGTCCAATTAGAATGATCATCATTGATTTAATCAAATATGCGATAATTAGCTCGTTTAATTAATTAAAACAAGAGGGAGGAACAAGAAGGAAGACGACACATCGCTAAACGAGCGAGCGAGTCGAACTTGACTTGTGTTCGTGCTCGAGATAGAATAAGTTTTGAGCATGCATGCTCGAGTTTGACTAGAATATTTTTTACGTATTTAAGCTCAAATACACTTAAACTGATTAATTTTTATGAGCTAGAATCCAGCTCCATTAAAAGTAAGAAGTACCTCAATTTAAAAAATAAAATTAACATGATTTGAACCCACAACCTTACCTTTGAGGTCAAGGACTTAGATGCCTATCATCTTAACTGTATCACTTTTTTGTTAGAATATTGTAGATAAATAAATATAACTAGTTACAATTAACTTATTAGTGTATATATATATATATATATATATGTATATATATAATATAATATAAAAATTATATTATTATATTATTTTATCGAGTCGTGTTAGAGTCGAGCTACGAGTCGAGTTCGAGTAAAGTTCAAATTATAATCGAGTTGAGTCAAGTCGAACGAGGCCTTGCTCAAGCTCGGCTCGTATGATTTGAGTTCGAGTTGGGTTCAAATTCGAATATTTAAATGTCGAATTTCGAATCGAGTCGAACCGAGTCAAACGCCAAATACTCACGAGCTGGCTCGCTCAATTTACAGCCCTATGTGTGCCCCCTTCTTTCTCATTTACCTCAATTTATTATTTTATTTTTTAATTAATTATTTATTTTTAACATATTCCTCATTTACCTTATTTTATATATATATATATATATATATATATATATATATATTTGTTTGTTTTTTACATAAGGTTGTACTTAGATCATCTTTAGCTTTTTCACTCCGCTTTTGTTTTTTTTACTTGCTTCCTCCTTTCTTTCATATCTATCTCTTTTAGATACTTGAGACTATTGTTGTAAAAATTGGAATTGGTAATTGAATCAAATTTTTAAAAACTTTGAATAGAACTGATTCAAACAGATTAATGACGAATTCCTGGTTTATTTTGAATCGACAAATTTAATTAGATTGTTTATATATATA
>JAVDBV010077940.1:0-10216 GCA_032619315.1 Piper longum
GCCACCTGCCGTGGCTGCAGACCCAGCTGCCTTGCCAGTAGGAGCTTTCTCTCCGGCTCTAACTTTGCATCCTCCTGGAAGCTCTTCTCAAGAAACTCCATTTGCTCCGACGTCAACCTCCTCTTCTTCTCCCTCCCCTGACCGTTCAGGCCATTGCCAGACAAACAACCAGCACCTAGGATGGCCACTGATCCTTTGTCGAGAACTGGGTCACGATTCTCCTCCATCTGACCTGCTCCCATCAACCCATGTTTCTAGTTTACATGTCCTTCTTCCATAGTTTTAAAAACTGTAGCACGTTGGACATTGCTTCAAATTGGATACTTTCGATTACATATTGGGTAGTCTTGATCTATCGAAAAATTACAACATATGGCATTCATAAAGAACAATTTTACGGATTGTGGCACTTGGAGAACAAAATATCTAACGCGAAGAAAGATATCACATTCTTAAAATTCAGAAATTAAGTATGTAGCATGCAAACTCACCACGATGAACATATACACCGAAATGCTGTCCAGACGAAGCCATGAATTATGTCTTACAAGAAAGCCGCGGAGGAGGAGCTATAGGAGACCAGAGCACCTTTATATGCGAGCATGGAGATGAGGCAGGTCAAGAAACGGAAACGGGGCAGGAGTGGGCCTGCATGCTGTTGTACGAGCAATTGGAGCTGGCTATTGTTTTAATTAAGGTGCAGAGAAAGTAAGATACCGTCTGACTCGCTCTGTGTTCTTGCCCAAGGAAGGCCGACTCTCTTCTTTGTCTGGTCCCTCACCCCATTCTATAATCCGTAATTCATACATTCTAAATACGAGCAAAATCATGATTAATAGTTCAATAGTTCCGCATTGGTCCTAGCTAGTTTGCCTCATTCCTCTGCAAGACGATTCAGAGAGTGGTCCAAACTTTTTCTCCCCATTGGCCTCAGCTCATGCATGCCAAGCTTTAACTCGACACTTGCTTTCTTTAGGAACTGTCAGCTGCAGAATTAAGAAATAGGGCTGCAAACTGACATAGGAAGCCAGGCTTTGCGGGGTGGGGGGGGGTGGGGGTGGGAGAGGAGAAGCGAAGCTTCTGAAGTCAACGGCGTTCGCGTTGCCTGCCATCAGTTGTACTGGGTTGATGAGGACGATGGAACGTTAAAAAACAAAGTTTAGAAGGGTCCATCAATGAAATGACCATGATAATCCCGGGATCCGTGCCTTGCTTTGTAATCAGAGGAAGGCGGAACTCTCGGAGATCGAGGGAACGAGGCAGAGAAGGCGCTCCATCGACTCTAGGTGGGGATTGTGATGGTGAGATGACGGCGCGTAGGCGTTGAGGGCTTCCGCAGACTGGCGTAGTAGCGTGGGGGCGACTACCCTACTGCATGGTCCGGCAGCCAGTGCTCCCAAGCGAGGCGCGGCCATATTCCATTCACAGTTTTCTCCGCTTATAACAACTAACAAATAATCATCAAGGATATCTTAACAAAAACTAAAAATTAGGGGACCAACGTACTTTGCTGGGAGAAACAAAATAGAGAATAACTGATGCGAAAACTGGTATACACAATCTTTGAAAGAGAAAGTTTGTATAATAAACTATGGGAAAATTCTCCCTAAAGATTTTTTTACCTTGAATTATATAATAGTATAAAAATATTATTTAGTGAGGTAAATTTGTGACTGGCAATTATGGCCCCAAATTAAAACTGATTTGCGACCAGCTTGTTACGGGCAAACAATATGACCCGCTTACGACCGTAAACCTGGTCGCGAAATGTAATGCAATTTTTAATAACCAATTAGAGACCGTGTTTGCAACTAAAGAGTTGTACTGGTATCTTTCCATTGCAAATTGCGATAGCAAAAACTGAATTTCTTTGCACTAGAATTCCAGTCGCTCTCCGGTCACAATTTAAAAATACTTGCAACCGAAATTTCTGGTCTGACGCGTAGTTGCAAATGGTGTTGAGAGAGAAATTTATTAATCTGTTTGCTACGAGGCTGCACTTGCTAAATGGTTTCAAACACTTTAATAATTTAAAATAATTTAATTTATGACTGGCATGCAGTAACATTCCGCTTACAAGTGTCTGCTTAATAAAAAAAGTGGGCCAAAGATCCAAATTGGAGAACCCAAGCTAGCACCACCACTCCGCCGTGTCACTGTCCACCCATTGTTGCCACCACTATTGCCCCCGCTGTTGCATCACCATCAACCTGTAAATCTCTCTTTGATAATATTTGTTATGCAATACACTAATTTAGTCTAAAGGAATAGACCAAATCGTGATATTATAACTTAGAAGCTACTTGTTTAACTATCGCGTTAGGAATTTATAAAAGCGGATCTCAACCATCATTGAAAGCTTAAGACGGACACCAAACTTGGTGTTCATAAAATACGTACAGAGTTCGTACAACAAAGGTGGATTTTAGACTTGAAGAATTCTTACATAAACACCCCTAATCGTAACAAAGGTAGAACCACCCTACAACTACAAGTGGTGGCTTTTTAAAAATATGATGATTAGTACCAACTGTATAAGAAGCATACCCCGTCGTATGGTTATTTAAAAAAAACATGGTCTAAAAGAAACAACATAACACAAGACCCTCGCCACCACCGCAACTTAGCCGTCTGATGCATGCACGTAGACTGGCCAACACCAGGGAACCTCACCTACATATAATAGAAAAACATGTTAGTATTCAAATAAATATTATTACCAATTTGAGTAACTACTCGTAAAATAACAAGCTGACAAATAGGTATTCCATTACCCACATAAACTTATGAAATTTTAGAATTGCCTCAAACTAGGCGGTAAGCAAAATTTCTTAAACAAGTGCCGGCGTGCATGCACGACTAATATTCATATTCAAACATACAAAACTTACACCTTCACATCATCCATATTACACCTGCCACGGTACTCGAGTGGCAAAAAGAATACTTAAGCTAGTGCCACAAATTTTGTAAATGTTCTACATTGGATAGTACCCTCATATTCCGCACTACCTTAGGGTTTCAAGGAGTATTAGTGTGGTCCATACATCCCCATGTACACAGTCTTAGTCATAAAAGCCGTAAACCTACATATTTATACATATATGATTTGGAGAGGACATAATCCTTCGTTTCTAGATCTTATCTTTTGAAAACCATCAAGGGGTCTCAACGTTAAAGTTGAAAACATAGCTAAGTAGCCCGACATCGGAGGGATCTTATAAAACTCCGCCAATGTCATCCTACGTCTTAACCACGGTTAAACTCGACGTGCAGGGAGTCAAGCAAAGATCAAGCAAAGGGAGTTACCAATAAACCTAGGTGAGTACAACTCCATATTCTATTCAGTGAGCTCACCTGCCATACCTAGCACAGAGATAGAAACAAAAAAGAATTGGGTCACATCGACATGCAAAATGAGGCAAAGCCTACACATAAGCTCAACATTTTACATCACTTAATTATTGTAAAGCCCGAAAAAAAAACGGCACTGTAGGATCAAACTTTGGAAAATTTATATTTCCATTTAAATTATCTATCCACCACCCGATTAATTATTAATTACCCGGTTAAGTGTAAGGTATTATTTAACCGGTTATGTATCATTTAACCGGTTCAGTAAACCATATTATTTACCCGTTTAACCGGTTAACTGAACCATTCCATTTAACCGTTTAATCCAGTTAAGTGAACCGTACCAATTACCCGTTTACCCAGCTCAGGGAATTGCACAGTCAAAGTATGTTTTCACATACCATAGCCGTCATTTCATTATATAAGGAGAACCGGCTTCTTTTTTGCTCTTACAGACGCCGGCTTCATTCATATTATTTTCCTCTTACAGACGCCGGCTTCTTTTTTGCTGGGGTATTTTTCCTTTCTTCTTTTTCTTCGTAATTTTTATGCATGCAAATTTATAATTGATCATAAGCTTGTTAATGATAGAACTGAAGTCTCTAATCAACAAGAAAAGAAAAGAATTAAACTGGAAATAAAACCGGAAGCCGTCCATGAGGAGCAGCCGGAGTTTGGGCAAGGTGGGCCACCAAGCCGGGCTGCTGGGTCAAGGGATTGTGTCGTCGTGCCCCTGGCTTCCAGTGGGTGGCAGAATTACAACGGTTACCGGGCGGCATTGCAAGGGTGGCGAAAAATAGAGCAAAACAGGGGACGACATTGGATAAGGTAATCCTCGTGACATGGCAGAGCTGGTCAGCATCGGTCGATGATGATTGACGGCGGCCCGAGGCGAACGGAGCGCAGTCTACAATTGTGAACAGAATGATGATTTCGGGCTACGATTGTGGGCAAAACACGATAGGAGTGGCCAAAGGTCCTGGTCGGGGTCAGAGGTGGTGCGGAGGTGAGTTGAACGACGGGACTGGCTTGGGAGGCGGTGGCTTGTCATCGATGAATAGTCCGTTAGAAAACACCTCGATCACCGCTCTGTTTGGAGAGTGTTGGGAAAGAAGAAGATGGCAGTTTCATAAATATGGGTTGACTCCATACGGGTCGACTTAAAAAAATAATATCCACTCATAATAAATCACTAAAAAATAATTAATCTAATGGGGTACGAGTTAAGTACTTAAAATAATAAGTTAATAGATTATTACACGAAATTACTATAATTAATAAAATTTTGGTTATAACAAACAGTAAATAATTAATCGGCTTTTTGCAAGTGATTAAATTAAATCATACAGTTACAAATGATAAATAAAATAAAGAAGTCACATTTACCATATTAATTGAATATTTGTTAATTAAAATAATTATTTTGATAACAAATTAGTAAGGTAGAAAAATGGGTTAATAATATATAACCGTGTAGAAATTAGGAACTAGCATAATTACATAAGGAATAGTTAAACCTTATTGAATTAAATAAATTATGAATAATTGTATTAGTCATACCCCTAAATTGGGATGATACCAATAATAATAATTAATTACAGTTCATAAATAAATTATTTAATGTGGCATATTATATATTGTCAAAATATAGTAGATATATTAATCATTTAGATTGCATGTATTGTCTATGTAAATAAAAATATACATATGTATAATTTTATGTATCATTTAACCAGTTAAGTGAACCATATTATTGTATTTTCCCTTGTGGACAGCCTGGTCGGCTTGAGCCCGGGTTCGACCACCATGCACCGAGTGCAACTGGGGTTAAGGAATTGACTCAGTCCGACACAAGCTGCGCCCTTCATAATCTGATAACGCACACGGCATATTGGACTCACCCTGCAGTAATGGACATGTCAGAATGGACCTGACAACCCAAAATACAATAAATTCGACATGGCGGATTAGAATCGCTAGCCGATTACAGACATGGTGGATTGGACTCACCAACAGATAACGGACGTGGCGGATTTGACTCGCCAGCCGGTAATGAACATGATGGACTAACCCATCTGCCAATAGATGGACATGGCGGATTAGACACGACAACCAACTAATGGACATGATGGACTGACTCATTAGCCAATAAATTGGACATGGCAGATTGGACTCACCATCTAATTACGGACATGGTGGATTGGACTCACCAACCGATAACGAACATGGAGGATTGGACTCGCCAACTGGTAATGGACATGATGGACTGACCCATCTGCAAATAGATGGACATGGCAGATTGGACTCGCCACCCAACTAATGGACATGATGGAGTGACTCATCAGCTAATAAATTGGACATGGCGGATTGGACTCGCCAGCCAATGACAGACATGGTGGTTTGGATTCACCAGCCGATAGTGGACATGGCGGATTGGACTCGCCAGCCAACTAATTGATATGGTGGACTGAACCGGCAGCCAATAAATGGACATGTTGGAATGGACCCAATAACCAATAATATAAATATTGATAGGGAATTTATGGACTTGTTTTATTTAATTATATGGCTCAGTGGTTTAATCACTAACACGGAAATGCCTCCGCAGGTTAGCAGCTGGAACAAAAGACTAAGAGACGACTGGGTGGTTCTTCAACCAACTCAGGTGGCGAACTAATAATAAGCGGACTTCTTTTTCTTCTCTTGTGTTATAAATGTGGCTATGGGAAACGTTCCAAGGCTATAGGATGATTATTTTAATGGTTTAGACTTATTTGATTTAATAGAGATCATGTAGCATTTAAGAAACACCTGGTCCGTTTAGAACGGGTCGGTTAGTTATATTTTTGAGTAACACCTGACCAGCTAGGCCCACAATATTATGTAAAATGGCATGTCGTTACAGGTGGTATCAGAGCACGGTTTCCCACAAGCACACATCTTATGACTCAAGTACCTTGTTGAAAAGTCCAATAATTATGTTTTCCCATTGTTGCCTATTATTATTTAATTAAGAAATTCATTCGCTAACATGATAGAGTGATCACTTAAAAAGAAAAAAAAAACATATTTATGAGCCATAAAGGAACAATTTTTGATATTTCAGATGGTAGGAACCCGTAGAATATGCCAAGAATGTCTTGCAGTTGGAGCGATTTTAACCTGGTATTCTGGCAACATACAAGGTTAGAGCGAAAAAATTCTTCTCGGGGTTGAAGCCAGAAATGAGGAGTAGGGTTGCTACGGCGCCAAGAGGCACTATAACCGAAGTGATCGTGGCAGCTACTACTCTTGAGTTGGTGTACGAGCATGACCGTGCACAGAAACAAGAGAAGGCTACTATACAACATAAGAATGCCATCCTGGGTAGTAGCCAAAACAGGTCTGTAGGACACCAGCAACGGAACTAGCAAAGGAAAGTCGAGGGGAACCTCAAAAGGATGTTTGAAAAGTCTCCGTATCGACAATGTAAAAATTGCAGAAAAATGCATTCAGGGCCATGCAACGAACCCCATCGGTGCTACAATTGTGGAAGGACGGGACACATGTAAAAGGAGTGTCGTTAGCCCCTGAAGCAACAACAAGAACAACATGAGAAGGGGAAAGCACCAGCTCCTATTTGCTACCCGGCACCTGCAAAACCGGTGGACAAAAAAAAGGTGAAACTTTATGCGGTCAAGATCAAGGACGCTGAGGAGGATGACCACATAGTTCGAGGTAAAATTATGTTCCAAATTGTTAGTGTGGATGTTTTATTTGATTCGGGGTGAACAGATTCATTCCTTTCATCCCGATTAGTAAAGACTTTAGGACTACAAACAACTTCATTATACAAGACTTATAGAGTTACCACTGCAATTGGGAACGGTAAGTCACAACGTTAGGAGTGATTAACCTATCCTTAGATATACAAGGGAAATCCAATGTGTGGAATTTTACCGTGTATGGGATAAAAAGGTTTGATGTACTATTGGGAATGGATTGGTTGTCTACACACCAGGCTTTTCTTGATTGTAAAGGGAAGTGAGTGGTGACAAAACCTTGTAATTGGGAGATGGGGGTTATTTTCCAAGGGTCAATGCATGATCCATCTTCTTGTATCATGTTGATTAGTGAGGCAACCGAGTGGTTTGATGAGGGTAGTCAAGCCTTTTTGGCTAAGCTAGTGGAGTATGAGTCCAAATCCAAAGAGTTGTCCATGATACCGGTGGTAGCAGAGTTTCCGGATGTATTCCCAGATGAACTTCCAGGGTTACCTCCTAGGCGGGAAGTGGAGTTTGGCATTGACCTAGCACATGTATTAACACCAATCTCTAAAGCACCATACCACATGGCTCCAGCAAAACTCAAAGAGTTAAAGACTCAACTAGAAGAGTTGTTGCAGGCAGTTTTCATCTGGCCAAGTAATTCACCTTGGGGAGCCCCTGTTCATTTTGAAAAGAAGAAGGATGGTTCACTTCGATTTTGTACTGACTATCGCAAGCTCAATCAAGTGACAGTTAAGAATCGGTACCCCTTACCAAGGATTGATGACTTATTTAATCAGTTGAAAACAGTAGGAGTATTTTCTAGAATGGACTTGCGGTCTGGATCACCAACTGTGAGTGAAGGAATCTGATATATAGAAAACGGCTTTCCAAAGTTGATATAGACATTATGATTTTCTGGTTACGCCTTTTGGTCAAACAAATGCACCACTAACTTTTGAAGGAATCTGATGAACACTGTATTACACACATACTTGGACAAGTTTATTATTGTGTTTGTGGATGACATTTTGGTCTATTCAGATAATGAGGACCATGTGAAACACTTGTCTATTGCTCTTCAAGTCCTAAGGGAGAATCAACTGTTTGCCAAACTATCAAAGTGTAACTTCTTGCTGAAGGAGGTGAATTTCCTCAAACATATAATCTCGAAGGCAGGAGTTGCAGTGGATCCATCAAAAGTGGAAGCAGTCACGGATTGGCCACAACCTAAGTCAGTCACCGATGTCTGAAGTTTCCTTGGTCAAGCAGGTTACTATAGAAAATTCATTAAAGATTTTACCTTGGTGGCATCGCCAATGACCAAGCTCACACTCAAGGGAGTCAAGTTTGAATGGAGTAGAAAGTGTGAGGAGAGTTTCTAATCTTTGAAGAAGAGTCTAACTACTGCACCAGTCTTGACCTTGCCGAATGACAATGAAGGATTCGTGGTCTTCAGTGATGCATCTCTCGTAAGGCTTAGGAAGCATCCTTATGCAAGATGGTAAGGTGGTGGCTTAGGCCACATGTCAATTGAAGACTCACGAGCAAAATTATGCGACGCATGACTTAGAACTGGCAGTAGTGGTTTTTGTATTAAAGATTTAGAGACAATACTTGTATGGAGCCCAGTCTGAAGTGTTCACTGATCACAAGAGTTTGAAGTATATCTTTACAGAAAATGACCTTAATCTTCGACAGAGGCGGTGGACAGAATATTTTAAAGACTATGACTTCCTAATTTCATACCATCCGGGGAAAGCGAACGTTGTAGCCGACGCTTTGAGTCAGAAGGGCAAGGTGGACAAGGGTCAACAGCTAGCTATACTTTGTGCTATGTCAGCTAAAGTGGTGGCTATTAACCCAGTGGAACGACTAACATGATTACTGGAAAAACTGGTTATCTCCAATGAATTGGTTGACCGAGTTAAGCTAGCACAAGTGGAGGATGAGGAGCTAAATGAAATGTTGGACAAAACTCTTGACATGGTAGCAGATTCCAACAGTGTAATAAGATTTAGAGGGAGGTTGTGTGTACCGAGCGATGATGCACTGAGACGGAATATCTAGGTAGAGGCTCATCGCTCAAAGTTCTCAATACACCCTGGTGTTACAAATAAGTTCTGGGACTTAAAATGAACCTACTGGTGGATTGGGATGAAGAGAGATGTGGTGGATTTCGTTTCTAAGTGTCAAACATGCCAACTGATCAAAGCTTATCAAATTTTGGAAATGTGCCGCATTACGCATACCTTAGGGTTTGAAGGGGTACTAGTGTGGTCCATATAAATCTCCATAACACTCATTCTCTTATTCGTGAAATCTGTAAAACTACGCATACTTATATGATAAGCTTAGGGAAGCGTCTTGTTTCATATATTTCGGAAGCTTTTGTCCAAAAACCAGCAAGGATTCTCATCCTCGTAGGGCTAGCTGGCCCGACATCGGAGGTATTCTGTAACACCCCAATTAAGGTTCACTTAAGAACCGGATCAGAAATGTTACGATCGAGTCGAGACATGTTTAATATTATTAGTCAGTGAGACTCGATCCATAAAATAGATCGAAATAACCCTCTTGGTATCATGAGAATGGAACAAATAAACATCAAAATACATCAAATATAAATAAATGCAAGAAAGAAAATCTTCTGTTGAGCTCAAGTGTGTGTAGGATTTATCTGTCCTTCCGACGAAGTCGATATAGGATTTGTCAGACCTACATATATTATAAGAAAACCGTCAGTAACAAATGTTACTGGTCCGAAAATAACTAATACAATCTGGCAAATGGGTATTCCATTCCCCACGAAAACATATGAAACTTCAAAAATGCCTCACACAGGGCAGTAAGCAAACATACTTAAACAAATGCCGGCTCGCATGCACGGCTCATAAACATAATCATAAATAAATACAGTGCTTACGCCCTCACACCTTCCATATCACCCGCCACTGCACTCAAATGGCAAAAGGAACAATTAAGTTAGTGCCACATATTCCGGAAATGTGCTGCATTACGCGGTACCATCATACACCCGCACTACCTCATGGTTTGAAGGAGTACTAGCACGGTCCATACATATCTCCGTACCACTCATTCTCTTATTCGTGAAA
>JAVDBV010077953.1:0-12847 GCA_032619315.1 Piper longum
ATAAGGGCTTAGATATGGGCTTATATCATATGATTTTTGAATTTTTGAGTTTGCAAACCATTAAGAGATCTCAATCTTAAAATTTTATTAAACTATGGGAAAAACTCGGCTAAATAGCTCGACATTAGAGGGATCCAATAAAATATTGCTGACGCTGTCAAGTAAAAGAAGTAGTAGAGGATCCTACGAAGTTGGATTAGTCGAGCTATTCGTCTTAACATGTCAAATTTACTCTGTGTACCATAACAAGTGAAAAGAATATCCTAATCACTCATCGACCAACATGATTTACAAAATGAGGCAAAGCCTCCACATAAATAAAACACTAAAATACTCGACTTACTTAATTATCTTATTTAATGACATATTAAATATTTTTAGGTAACTTAATTAGGGTTTAGGATTGTAACTATACTTAGTGAAAAGTCCAACACTTTTATTAAATAGACTTACCTGGATAATTTTTTTGGATGGGCCAAACGACATCCAAATGGACTAAGATTTGGACCAGTGGGTCGTGACACTCTAAGGGTTAAGCACAAAAATCACCAAGTGCTAGACCATGGGCCACCATAGTAAATAAGACCAACTAAGGTCAGGTTAACGTGTTGGGAACATTATTCTTAAACTGCACACTAATCTTCCTAAGGTTTGTTCATCGGCTTGGAGACTCCAAATAAGCCTTGGAAAACTTTGATGGTTAGCCAACACCGTGGGCTTGAATACAACAAGATTTCACGTCCAAAACTCCAAATATTTGGGCGTGAGTGGACTTAGGCATGGAAGACATTGGATAGGTTATTTCTAGAATTGGCTAGGCCTACTAGGATTGGAAAATTTCTGCCACCAAATCTACTGAGTGAATGGCTCTCAAATTTTAAGGTGATGTTATTATTGGAAAAATTTCACCACCAAAAAATTATATTTTAGGATTTTGCAATGGAGCTAGGGAATTGGGGTTTCACTCTACATTCATGTATACTCCAAAAAAACCCAACTTACTAGCCACTTAAATGATTTTTAACTTAGCCCAACATTTATATGTTTCTAGTAGATACTTATTAAGTTATTAGTTAATTTTTACAAATTTTCTCAACATCTTTTAACAACTCACTAAGGATCAAAATCTCAAAGGATGGCATGCCATCTCAACAACACTGCATACACACAATGCACTTAGGATTTTGTTCAAGCCCTTAATGATGTCATATTAGCATGATAATTTAGTCGAACTATCTAACATCCAAAACTACAAACAAACCAAAGATAACAACAAAATACAACATAGAACATGGTGGAAAAATTATGGATAGTGGTCAGTAAGTTACTAGAAACAGTAAAGTCACCACATTTCACTAATGTTGGCTCCCATTTATGTTTATAACAACTTAATCTCATAAAACTTGCTAAACAAAACTTATATATTTATCAATGATGAATAAGATTCAACAAGAATCGTGTAAAATAGACTCTTCCAGTATGAGATAAAATTATTTACCAAAACATTGCATCATTCTACACATATAGCTTGCAAAAGTCATATTTTTTTACATATACATGTAAAAATGATGAAACCAAGTCCTACGTGCTTCTAAGGTAAAGATCTACATGGAAACAATACACCAAAAGTGCATACAAGCAATCGAGCACAACACCCAAATAGACAAGAAAACATTGAAAAAGAGGGGAAAGGACATTTTACCTCATAAGAACTAAGGGAAGGTCTCTTGAGCCTTCCTACCTTAAGACCTACGACCCCTAGGCTTTGACTTGGCTTGGAGAGGGCTAGGAAGGGCCTAAGAAGACTGTTGAGGAGGTGGGGAAGAAAGGGGAAGAGGCTAAGGTCGGAGTGAATAAGAAAATGAGTGAAAATGGTGGAGAAAACCTTTTTTTATAGGCTAGAAAATAGCCCTAATGCAAGGGCGCTTGTAACACCTCAAATTTTGTTCACTATCAAACCGATTTGGAAATGTTATTAGGGACCGAATCATTATTAAATCAATTACATCGGTCAGCCCAACCCTATGATCTACTCTCGGCTCTTACAATGAAACAACAAGCACACAATGTATACATGAGATACTCAATACCTAACATGGTCCTATATATGTATAACATGACAACCAAAATCACATTTCAAAATGATTCAAACACAAATTAAAATAAAAAATTATGATTATAAAATCAAAACTGATAGAATTTTTCCTAAATGCGCAACACCTTATCAACAATATAAATATATAATTATATTTAACAAAATTTCATAAACAACATGGTTGTCACACATATCATTTACATTGATCAAAATAATTTCTTTCAATTGGGTTTTGACCCATTTACTTACATTCACCAAAGTCTTTTCTTTAAGTTGGGTCTTGACCCACTTGCTGGCCTTGTTCATTTGTAATTACAACTTTCAAAAGAGTATTACATTTCATACTAAGTTCCACTTGCTTTTGTAATCTTCCTCTTATACGTGCTGCTTTTGTCATTGATACGAACGATGAGGAATCATTATTATATTATGAGGTTGTGATCTGACCTTTTGTTTCACTTAATAGATACTTAACTAGGAGGATAGGACAATGCTCTACTAAGAAGGAATTATTTAGAAAATACTTTGAGGATAGCAGCCCATGCTTGGATACTTATCAATGAGCTTCATCTTATAGATTTGCCTATTTTATAAGAATCTACAGTTAAGAGTTTGATGTGTATAATGCATTGAATTTATCCTGTGGTCATGTTTATTCATGCGATCAAGGGTTAAGGAACAGATGAACAGCAAGAGAAATGGCTTCCATTATCTTATGGAATGTAAATCATTGGCGGTTATACTCAATCTAAGCTTGGTCATGGCTCTAGTGTTCAAGTGCTTGAAACAACCACAACATTTGATCCAAATACAAACAAATTCATCGGTCACAGTCATGCCACTCTTACTTCCAAATAAAAACGAGTTATAAATGATGAGATTTGATTTGCCATGTTTAATATCTAGAAATTTCTATACAAATTGGTATTTGTATGCTTGATTGGCAATGAACAAAAGAACAAGAGCTAATAATCAAATCCTTGTTTTAACTATTTTTTTTGTTTGGATGTTCAGCTAAAATATATTTTCTAATTACGTACACACGATGCGGTTGCAGTAGTAAGTGAAAACTGATGTTGTCTTGGCGTATTTATAATAGATTTGAATGGTTCATGCAATATAATAAACTTTAAATCAAATTCTTTCTGAATTTATTAGTGGGTTAGCTCATAATTTTTTTAGTTTTGGTAAAACAATGAATTTATTAGATAATTGTAAACGAAGGATCGTGAGCACTATCCGAAATTCTGGAGCAGCCATTAAACAGCTTGAAAAAACCCAAACTCCTTTGCGGAAAGTAGAAATCGAAGACCCATTCTTATTTGTTTTTTGTTTCTCTTGTATTTTTAATTCTATATTTTGTATTTTTAGTTTAGAATTTTACAGACAATTTGGTGTATTTTAAGCAAACAAATTGTTGTTGGTCATTGCCAAAAAAGAGAAAAAAAATTATCCACGGTTATCACCGTGAAGATAAGTTTTTCTCCACGGATATATCCTTTAATCTCCATCCCATAGGACTTTATATAATACTAGATTTTAAACGTTTATACCTATTATTTTCATGAAATATAACTTTAAAATAATAAAGTTGTGGGTCTTTACAATAACTAAGATGCCACATCATACATAACTTATATTATAATATTAGGTTCTCATTTTATTAATAAGAGTAGGCTAAAATTTGTTAAGTGAATTGTATACACTAAGAAAACTAAATTTAGAGTTAAATATAATTTACAATGATTTTAAATAGAAGCCGTATTTGTTCAGTGAATCTCATATATGTATGAAACAACTATAATGTGAGCCGTTGGGTTTAGATTGAATGTAATAATACATATATTTGGCATTAGTATTGCAATTTCTCATTGGAAATGGATCCATGTCCCTAATCACACTCTTAATCTCCACATAATCATGGCCCAATAGTGCACACAGCAGGCACAAAAAAACGGGCCTTTAAAAGAAACTAGGCCCATGAACTTCCCTCCTTTACCGGCGGCTATAAAAACTCCTCAGGGCTCGGACATGGCTGCGTCGCCTCCGTTGGCCCTCAGGCAATTCCATCGATCCACCCAATCTCCGATCGAAGATGCGTTTTTGATCCGTATTCGTTCTTTTTTCTTCGTCCTTGTACAAATCGATTGTAGCTTCTCTTCGTTTTCTCGACAAATTTTGCTTCTTTTCGTTAGTCGTTTCGCGCTATTTGGTGGCGATTAGCGTCCAAGCCCTAGGATCGTCGATTTTTCCGTGTACATTCTGCAGTTTCGATCTCGGATTGGAGTTTTTGGTGTTCGGTTTTGTGTTTTTTGGGTTTTGGTGTTGTGGAGATGGAGAAGAAGAAGGTGGCGGTTCCGCTTGTCTGCCATGGACACTCCCGACCGGTCGTGGACCTGCACTACAGCCCCGTTACGCCTGATGGGTTCTTCCTCATTAGTGCTAGCAAAGGTAATTGAGCTCTGAGTTTGGTAGTATGTACTATTTGTGGTCAAGGATTTGGCGGGTTAGCTGTGTTTGCGTGAATGCTAGTTGCGGCTGTTTGTTGTGAACTATGGTATGTGATGAGATTGGTAATTTCGTTAGATGATGGAGGCTTGGAAATTTGTAGATGGTGTACTTTGAGATGTAACTGGTATTTTGGCACTTTCCGGCCGATTCATTAAGACCTTCTGGCCTTGAGAGCCATGATTTTAATTTTGAATGTGAGATAAGCAGATTATGTGATGGGAAATGCCGTGGAAAGAGAAGAGGAACTTAGGATAATGGAAGAGAGTGTTGAAATTCAAGGGAGAGAAGGATAGAAGTAAAAGAAGCAGCTTTGAAATCCAACAAAACAAAAAAAAATTACAAAAATAGTCAACCTGTAAAAATCACGGTCTCTGATAATATATTTACAGGCTCAAGACTTGTGAGTCCTAGTGAGGAAATATTAAACAATAGTTTAACAGTGTTGGGTATCTGAATTCAAATAGAAGCTATTAGAGCAGCAAATGTTAATAAAACACTAAATAAAACATTTGTTTTTGTTCATAGTATATATTCCTAAATCATGTAGAGCATGCCCTGCATCAATATATTTAGAAGGCCTATCAATTAAATATATATACCTAAATCATTTTTTTGAAGCAATTATAATTCTTTAAACAACTCAAAGAGCTGATTGGTGATATTTTCTCTTTAAAAATTGAAAATAGACCTTGACTCTACCTACCTCTTTCTCGGGATCATTTCATCGGCATATTCATGATCAATAATTACTTAATGCGTTATACCCTCTTGTCTTTGTAATGAGATTGAAGGGAAAGAAATGGTTTGGAACTTTATTTTATTTTTTACAATGAATCAACATTCAAAGAGCATTTCAGAGAGAATTGTCAGTTTATCTTGCTTTTAATTTTGTAAACAATATGTAGTTTTTTGCATCTTTTTTTAAAAATTTTAGATGGAGTTTTCCCTGAGCCCTTATTTCTTCTAATTCGTAATTCCCCATATGCAACAGATTGCCGTCCAATGCTCAGAAACGGAGAGACTGGAGACTGGATAGGAACCTTTGAGGGACACAAAGGTGCAGTTTGGAGCTGCTGTCTTGACACCAATGCATTACGTGCAGCATCTGGATCAGCTGACTTCTCTGCGTATGTCATCCCTGTTGCCCTTCATACCAGTTCTCGCTCTAAAGAGCATAAATTGCTAATTTGAAGGATATTCTGTTTGTAACAGTTGTGTTTCACTGTTCATCTATATTCAAAGAAAGAATCAAAGATAATATTTATGTTTAAACTTTTCATACTAGTTTTGTTTTTTATTGCTGCTGTGATCCAGTTATGACATTGATAATTCCTAGATATTTAAGTAGTACTTACAGAAAATGAGTGCCTTGGTAATTTTAGTGAGAATATGTACCATGACCTGGAGATTTGTTGTCATAATCTCTGGAGAACATTTTGTCTTGCTTTTCCAGGAAATATGTATTGTTTCATAGTGTAAATACTTGTTGTCTGTGCTTTTTATTGTTTTTTTATATTTTGTTAAAGATCTTTGGTTACATGTTTTTTGAGTAATTAATTCCTTAGTTTCAGAAATTTCCCCTAGAACTGGCAGTTGCTATTCCATTTTAAAAACTTGTGCCATTCAGCCATAGTTAACTTTACACAAAAATCTTTTAGATGGATTGATTCCAAGGTTTTGCATATAGGGCAGTAAAACCCTGAAATGTTTTGCTTTGTTCATCTATTTTATAGCATGTATTGCAGTTATCATCTATTTTCTTTTGTTTTCCCTGCTTCTATGAGTAATTAATGATGCCAAGTGCTTGTGTAAGAATGAGAGAAATAATTCAATTTGACCATATTTCTTACTGATTGCGCAAATCTTAATTATGTAACCCCTGTACTGGAGTTAACCTTGGTGATCTTTGAGCCGAAAATTTTGCACAATAAAGTAACATATCAGTAGTGTCTACTGTTTAGGAAGGGTGCCATGTTATCCTCCGGTGTGACGTTTTACATTTTTAAAACCGCTGGTGACTATTGTTTTTCATGCCTTTTTGCAGAAAGATTTGGGATGCTTTAACTGGGGATGAACTCCACTCCTTTGAGCATAAGCACATTGTTCGTGCATGTGCCTTCTCTGAGGTAAATTGTGATAATGAGGGCAAACTTTGGAGTTGTTCTTTTTAACTTTAATTTGAGTTTCTTGCCTGCAGTTGATCAGATAATCTTATTCCCCACTGAAATTTTTAATTTGTCGTAGTTCTTTGGTTTCTTGAGTATATTTTTAAGCATGGAACTAAGATATAACTTTGTTTGTGAGATAAACGAGGAAATATATTTCACATGCTGTTAAATTAATTGCAGGATACACACATGTTGCTTACTGGTGGGTTGGAGAAATTGCTTAGAATTTACGATCTCAATCGTCCAGATGCTTCACCGAGGGAAGTTGATAAGTCACCTGGTTCAGTTAGAACTGTGGCTTGGATGCACAGTGACCAAACAATCGTGAGCTCTTGCACTGATTCTGGTGGTGTGAGGTATGGAAATATCTTATAGTTTTTGTGTGTCTGCAAATTTCTGCTTGCCTTGAAGGGAATGGAAAAGTGAATCTGACATTGATTGAGATGCGATGATTGTTCCGATTGGGGAGGATGCATCGTATGCTATGCTAAATGGTTTACAGCGTTCTATGGTCATAGAAGGGTTTTCTTGACTGAAATTTGTAATGATTCTCTTAATTAATTTTTTATTGTCGCTTAGATTGTTATTATGTTTCTACCGAGTATGATTGAATATCCAAATTGAGATTTTTAATCTATAGGAATTTTAAGAATCAACATTCACTTCTATATGATGCCATAAGCAAAACTACATGTAAAACTCCTGGTGATACGTGCATATAATTGATACATGCATATAATTTAAGTAGCTGTTCACGAGCCTGTTATCTATTTTCAGTTGGAATGACTACATTGTCTGTGATTCTATATTTTAATTTTTTGGTTGTAATATGTTATGAACGCCCTTCAGGTTATGGGATTTAAGAAATGGGAAGGTTGTGCAAACTCTAGAGACCAAGTCTCCGGTCACAAGTGCAGAAGTTAGTCAAGATGGACGCTACATCACAACGTGTGATGGAACGTCTGTCAAGTTCTGGGATGCAAATTAGTAAGTATTAGTTTTTAATCACACATACAAGTTGTTGATGCCATTGTGTTTGTGGATATGACTTCCCCTTCCATTACATTGAATGTATTTGCCACATTTATTTAGTTTTGGGTTAGTGAAAAGCTATACGATGGCATACCCCGTGGAGTCTGCTTCTCTGGAACCAAAGTCCGGAAACAAGTTTGTTGCTGGGGGAGAAGATATGTGGGTTCGCCTTTTTGATTTCCATACTGGGGAAGAGATTGGTAATTGGAGAATTGATGCTTTTGTATATGCTTGTTTATTATCGATTGATGTAGACTGTGTTGTATGTTACTCTTTTATGATCCCTTTACAAAATGACATCATTGATGCAGCCTGCAACAAAGGCCACCATGGACCTGTCCACTGCGTTCGGTTCTCCCCTGGAGGTGAATCTTATGCATCCGGATCAGAGGATGGAACCATCAGGATATGGCAGACTGTGCAAGATGGAGTTGAATCTCTCCCAGCCTCAAATGGATTGTCGAAGGTAAAAGTAGATGCTGACGATGTAGCACACAAGATTGAGGGCTTCCATATTGCTGCCAAAGAAGGGCAACCGGAAGTGGAGAACGTAGGAATTTCTGAAGGCTGATAGGTATAGCATAGCATAGCAAACTTTCTGAATGTTGCGTTGTAAAGCTTGTGCTATTGTCAAGTTGAATTTAGCTTTTTGTTGAAACAGTTCGCAACCGATAGCAGTTGTTAATTTATGTTCGGCATTCAAAATGTGCATGCGCAGAACACGAAAGCTGGTTATCCTTTTGTTTTTTGCTTCTGGCCAAGGGGATTGATGGTTGCAGAAAACACCTGAACCCTGAAGCAATTAAGATCAAATAAAAAGATTTCATGACATAAATATATGAATATACGAAAGTGAGTAAACGCTTGTATCGTGTTCTGGGCAAATATAGATTTCTGACTGGTGAGCAGGTCGTATTTTTAGATGTGCTCGAAACTCGAATCCTGTATTTTAGTATTAACTTGTTTGAATTATTTTATAGACAACAATCAAAATGATACAATCCTGCTTTATATATTTTATGAGTATATTAGTAAAGAATGTTGATGTGGATTATTTTTGGGTACTCGTGTCAAGTGTCTCAACTTATGATACAATCTTGCTCATCCACCTTGTCCAAAAGTAAAAGGTAAAAAGTCATGGATTTTAAGTTCTAATCTTGAAAATTCAAGTAATTGTAAACAATAAAATGGCTGGATGTTTTTCTTCATACAACCCATTGCTCAGTAAATAAACCAAATTTCCAGCTTCATCCAATATAGCTGTAAGTATATAGGTACATTTAGCATGAAATGGGACAATAAGACATTAACGTCTTGAAAGGAAAATAAAAAATTTCTATCCCTTCACCATTCAAGCCAAAGATCTAACAAGCAGACAATTTAGTTTTCAAAAGTTTGTAAATTCTCAAACCAAATTATGAATATATCTTCAATAGCTCCAATCTCAAAAGTGACACATTAAACCAATGAAGCCATGCGAAAATTGGAAAAACTAGACCTTTCAATTCCTGGTGAAGAATAAAATGGCTCCAAATTAAGAGTCTCCTATGGCAGAAAAATTAGGAACTGTCACTGGAAAATTGTCTATCTCATCCATCCAAGGATTCTTCTCCTTGGCAGGGTTTATCGTCCTTATAGCTTTCCAAACTGCACTATTGCACTTGAAGCCTGATCCAAATGCTATCTGCCATGTCCTGTCTCCCCTCTTGATCCTTCCTTTGGCCTCTGAGTATGCTAATTCATACCAAAGAGAACTGCTTGACGTGTTTCCGAATCTGTACAGAGTCATCCTTGAAGGTTCCATGTGCCATGGGGAGAGTTTTAAGTTCTTTTCCAACTCATCCAATACAGCTCTTCCTCCAGCATGAATGCAGAAATGCTCAAATGCCAACTTGAAGTCAGGGATGTATGGTTTGATCTTCTTCTTCAAAAATATCCTAGAGCAGTATGTAGCAAAGAAGAGCAATTGTTCAGACATTGGCAAAACAAGAGGGCCCAAAGTAGTGATATTAGTCTTCAAAGCATCCCCTGCTACGGCTATGAGGTCTTTTGAAAGAGACACTCCAATCTTCCCAGTCTCATCCTCCTCCTGCGTGATACAGCTGAAGCACTTGTCATCAGCACCCTTATGAGTCCTGAGAGTGTGAATCAACTGGTATTTGGATCGGCGGCGATCTGATCTTTTGTTGGAGAGGAGGATTGCGGCACCCCCAACTCGGAACAAGCAGTTTGAGACAAGCATTGAACGGGTGTTTCCAAAGTACCAGTTCAAAGTAATGTTCTCCATGCTGATAACCAATGCATATGTATTGGGATTTACTTGGAGAAGATCTTTTGCCAAATCTATTGATATCAAACCTGCACTACATCCCATCCCTCCAAGATTGTAGCTCACAATATTTCCTCTAAGCTTGTAGTGATTGATGACCATGGCAGAAAGTGATGGCGTTGGATTGAACAAACTGCAGTTGACAATCAAAATTCCAATATCCTTTGGTTTTAGATTCGTTTTCTCAAAAAGCTCATCCAGGGCACCAAACATGACAGCCTCTGCCTCCTTTCTAGCCTCAGCCATACATGGATTGGGTGGAACATTGAGTACTGCCTCAGGAAGGTAAGTGGACTCCCCCAAACCAGACCTTTCAAGAATTTTCCTTTGAAAGTTAAGACTGTCCTCAGTAAAAGAGCCCGCCTGTGTGGACCTCTCCATGAATGTTTGGCGAGTGCATTTTTGAGCTTCATCGGGTTTGTAGCAGGAAAAATCGACAAGATATACAGGCCGTGGTCGATTGAGGAAGTAAAGTGTGGAGAGGAAGACAAGCAGGGTGGAGCACAGGATGACAGAGATGAGATTGTAACAGAGATGGGTCCAGAGGTCATGGAGGTCCTGTAGGGATAAAGTGGAGAGCTGAGCAGCAATTGCTACAAGGATAGGGGATAGGAGGAGGTAGAGAGCATGGGTGATAAGGTAATGGTAGCCAAGCTTCACATATTTGAGTTTGATTGATTGCCTAAAATCAGGTAGCTTTCTAGCATTTGGCTGGAGTAAAGGAGCATCATCAACCTTTGCCTCAGCCATAATAAGAAATCAGGATACAATCAACTTTTCAATCCAACAAAAACGCAACACACCCTGCAAGAAAAGAGATGGGTGACAAAGTAAATAAAAGTGAAGATAACATAAAAGAAGTAAAAATTCAGCTGCATCGACAACGGAAATGGAGAACATGGATAATTTTTCAGAATCTATTTTACCAGGCACCATTGCAAACAAACCGGCTAGCAAAATTTTAAAAGAAATGCTCAATTCTTGATTAGGACAAGTTATGACCGCTATGTCCAGTTCCCCTATTTTCAACTCATTTGCGAAAATCACAACCAATGAATAAAATGCAAACTGAATTTACAATGGAAAAAAATACACGTAATTATCAGAAGCTACATCAACAGACACCTTAAAAAACAAATGGATCTTAAGAATTATAGATATTAAATAAGGTTAATCACAACTTCAAGGCCCGTACGACTAATTTCTACTTATCTACATAATATTTTCTTCATTTGAAAAAGCTATGATCAACTGGATATCAAACAATAACACATAAAAATCAAAACATATAATTCCCAGAATCTAAGTCAACAGGCATCATAAACAACCCAGACAGAGAATTGACCAACAAACAAAATGCAAACAACAAAAAAAAAAAAAAAAAAAAAAGAGCAACAAAGGCACGATCCAGATGGAGAAACCAATAGAGAGGCACGGGACATGCCAAGGACTCGCCTTTCAGAAATGGTATAGCAAAATGGAGAGGGAGGATGGGGAGAGCCTGAGGAGGCTATGATGGAAGGAAGTGGAAGAACGTGTGGGGTGGAGAGGGGAAAGGCGGGGGAATAATAAAACTAGGAAAAGGCAAGGAGATGTGGGAAAGAAGAATAGGAAGAGAGGGGGAGCGGATGGTGGCAAAAAGCTGGCAATAGTAGCCGGCTGCCATGTTTGACCAGCAAACTGCGGGCCCATCGGAAATGGAAACTGCACCATCCATCAATCATGTTAGCAACGGTTTTCACATTTATGATTTAACCATCTCTTTCATGTGTGCGTCATCAAGTGTTTTTATCGAGCACACCTAAAACTTATTTTACGCCTTCTCCTTTCCTGTAACCGATGAGTACCGATTAATAAGGTAAAATATCAGAGCTTAAGTTCTACTATATATATCGGAGCTGACCATCTCAACTCCAGGTTCAAAGTTTCGAAGGACCCGATGTTACGACTGTCACTGTGCAAGCCGTATCGAGTTTTGTTCCGCTCGTATTTAATTTATTTAATTTTAATTTTAATAATAATACGAGTCGAATTTAAACAACTTGGTTTGTATTTACCTGTAGTCTTCTTTAGTAAAATTCATACTATAATTTATTTTATAAGTAAATATGTCAGCTTTAACATAACTATGGATAAGAGTAGTTTAATAAATATATAATTTATTTTATAAATAAATATATTAACCTAAGTCGTATAAAACCTGTGACTCTAGTCAGAGTTTTATTATAGCGAACTAGACGATTCAACCGTCGGTTTGAGTCGAGTTAATTCATAGACCGTACGTTAAGTCGAGACGAGCGTGAGTTATGAACAATGAGAGTCATGTATACCTGAATATATGATGATAACGTTGAAAAGATGATGTGAGATGAGTTATCAGAATTTATGAAAGTATGCAGTAATTTTTCTTTTTATTGATTTGATCGTAGAAATAGTTTTAGGCCGATTAACGTATTAAGACGCGTTATTTGGTAGTTATGGTGGGTTATTAGTTATAGATCATATATCACTTGAACGTTGTGATGTTTTTTTTTTATTTTATGGGATTTTTCCCTATTGTTCTGTATTTTTTTAGGATTTATTACGAGTTATAATTATTCTTGACTCGAGTCGGTGTCAAGTTAAGTCTAAATTACAAGTTTGCCACTACACTTCTCATCACCCTCCCCCAAACCCAACGCTTCTCTCCACCTTTACCAAACCCTACCCTCC